>JACEOJ010000090.1:2130846-2165196 GCA_013761285.1 Campoletis sonorensis
CAAACTCGCCAAGTGCTTCGAAATTTTTTTTTTCTTTTTTTTCGATTTTTTTTTCTTTTTCAATTTAATTTATTTCAATTTAATTTTTTTCAGTTGAACTTTTTTGTATACATTTTTTTTCGAAATTTTTTTTCTGCTCTGTTTCAATTTCATTTTTTCCATTGAAATTTTATTGTATTAATGTTGTTTTGAAAATTGGAGCAAGGTAAATATATATGGAAGGTTTATGTACTTTGCCATATACTTTCATCCGTACACGCGGGGGCAGATCAGTTAGCATATCATCAACAGAGGTGAACTTTCGCGTACAACAAACTAGACAAGGAGTGAATAGACATGAACGTTAAGGAACAAGGAATTGTGTGAGGGGAAATGGACCGGGCGAAACGTCAGTTTGTTTTTAGTATAGAAAGCGAGTCATGCGGACTAACCACCGGCTGAACATTAGCGTTTTTGTAGCTTGTTCCGTGGTCAACCCTGAGTCCGAGACGTAGTTAATGTGGAGTTGAAGCTTCAGCGTGTATTTTAGAAATATCAGTTTTGTTTGAGTATCTTTGCGGAACGGTCCAGTTTTCCGAAAAAATGGGTTGAACCTTTTTTGTAGACAAGAAAATAACCTACGATTTCATTTTTTTTGTAGCGGCTATATTTCTCGAATGAAAGCGTGGCAAAGTTTTGGTTCGACGTGTTCGATAACTTTTTGTTAGAAACTGCTCCGGGGTAGCTGTGGGTAAACGATGATTCAAGAAACTAGAGAAAAAATCATGATTTTCTGTAGTAGAAACTCATCTCACGAACAGTAGAAAGATTTTTTCTCTCCTGCACCACTACTGCAGCGTGTACACTTTTGAGCTAAGAGAAGAGGCGAAAATGGTCGATTTAACAGGAGCACTATTCTAGGGTTTCGACGGAGATTGTTCAACGTCTGTATAGACATAGATATATCCCTAAGTGCCTCATCCTCGACAGAAAACCGTGGTGTAATTAAAACTTAACGACGTTAGCCCTTCATTATAAGAGACGGGGTGAATGAAAATTTCCCGCATTTTGAGGCTCAGGGATTCAAGCTATCCGGACAAGTTCACTCGGTTGCGAGGAAAGAGGCTTGAATAGGAATTTGACGCATAAAGTCACTTAATTCTTTAAACGTTCTTCTTTTTCTCTTTTTCTTCTTTCGTCAAGAATTACATGCTCAACGAATAAAGTTATCCATGAAATACGAATTCCGATGCAGATAAGTACACTTTGATGAATTGAATCGAATTTTATAAATTCCAAAACTTTAGTACAATCGTGACATTAATCGCAATATATACAGTGCACGTCGTTAGAAATGTAATAAAATTAGTAATTAACCAATTGGACAACTTGATGAAACGAATGATTGCAAAAAAAATCATCTTTTTTTTTCTCAATTATTAATAAAAAATTTCAACAACATTTAACGAACTGAGTGCTGCATTAATTGCGATATTAATGCAAAAAATCATGAGAATTAAGCAACTGGGACAGATTTATGTGATGCAATTTAATTTTTATTTTTTACTTTTTTTTCTAACGTTATGAGAAATTACCTTTTTTCAGATGAGAATTTTTATCAGAACAAGAGGACGCGGCCATTTGGGATGCAGAAACCTCTATAAATCTAGGAACATTTTACGAATGTATAGAAATAAATGGTGTGCGAGTTGCTGGGAACGATGAAACGAGCTCAGCAAAGCAAACGACGGTATGAGGAGTAGAGGAAAACTCTGTTCTCTTCGTTAAGTACCAAGCTTTAGCGGAATTATGATCTATTGGATATCAAGGTTCTTTTTACCTCGTTGGTGTATAGTGGCAAGAAATAGGCGAAACGATCATGAAGATCAGCGAAGCGCGAGAGAACGATAAGCCCCGAGATCTCTTATCGAGCTATAAATAAATCTACGAATGCTTGCAGCTTTTCTTAATTACAGACGATTCCCATTGCGCGTTTGCGTTCTTTTTTATTATTTATTTTCTTTGTTGCTGTCTTGCCTTGTGACTTTTTTTTCAAAGGCTTTTTATACCTTCTTGTTGCGCTCAAAGGTTTGAGAATTAAACTCGAATAAAACAGTCGTATTCGCTTCACCGTTCACTACAGTTGGGAGATCTCAGCAAAAGATGCTGTCAAAAATAACGAATGAATCTTTCAGAAGCCCAGAAAATCAAAATTGTGGACGTCGTCAATTACTTTTTGCATGTTAAATAGTTGTTGCCAAAATTTCGTGGCAGGTTTTCGAATATTGGGATGAAACGTGAACACCAGCATTTTCTTACTTTGATTTTTATTTTGGTAAAAAAATAATATTATTTCAGGGAAATAATAACGTTAGAGCGATCGCAAAGATTTGCACTTTTCGTTCGAGACACTCAGTCAGTAACCCTATCAAATAAAAACAAAAACCGAATCAATCAGTTTCGATTAAACTAAAGGCTACTCAATAATTGAAACAAATTTATACTCAAATGTTATTTACTCCACGTTGTAGACGTATGTCTAACAAAACAATCACGAAAATCATTGTGCAACGTTTTTTTTCGTATCAAATATCACTTCGTATATATATGTACGAAAAGATTGGAAAGTAGAAAAGCTCCGACTTCGTTCTTTAAGAGTAATAGCGAAAGCTATACTGCATGTGGGGAAAGACGATGACGTTACTCACACTTAGGATCCTCCTATTCTATTATCCTTCGAATAGAAGGTCGGGACAGAGGAGATAAGAGCCGGGTCACCACGTAAAAGCCTATCTACCATTGGCTGTCGGTATAGATATATATTTGTATATATATGTATATAAGCATGTGGCATAGGCCCCTATTGCGGATTCTCAGACACCCATATACTCAGCCACAAATACAAACAGCTAGGTCAAATGCAATGAGGAAATATACACATAGGTTGGATCATGTGCAAACAGATAAACTCTTCGTGTAATTTCAGTGACAATAACGAATTATTTGATATTTTATAACGAAATCATCCGTCAAACCGACTGAAATTTTGTTGCAAAATCGTGCAATAATTGTTGTGACTGTATTTTCTTTTTTCCACAACCGTGGCTTTTGGATTATTTAGAAATTCGGTGGAGAAGTTTTGGTAAACATTTTTAATTACCAACTTTTCCTGAGGAGGATGCAAAATTATGTTTAAAGCTTCAACGTGTATTTGTTTTTAAACTTTCCACCAAAAGTGACGATTGTAAATATTTACCGAAATGTACTTTGGTTTAAAGGACTGTTTGATTTCGGTATTTTGTGTTTTATTTACTCAGTTGAATGGTCGTTTCGTGCACCCGCATAACTGTCGCTGTGTTGAAAAATGTATTAAAATCATATTAATAAAGACTAAATCGAGAAGACTATTTTTACTCTGTTAATTGAATGACTGTGTGGAAATCTTCTTTGTGCTCCTTTGTTCATTGAGAAGATTCACGTACATAGTTCAAATGTCTAGGCTCAGCTTCCTATGAAATAGTGCACCGAGATTACTAATGCTAAAAGATCTTACGATCGGACAATCCAGGGTGCAGAAGTTCAGCAGAGTTGGAGCACAACCGCGTGTCATCATCTTGTACACAGGAACAAGACGAATTCGAATGCTTTGCAAACTTTCCACGAAGTGAATTAACAGCGACCGACCGCAGACATATTGTGCTCCGAGCTACTTCAAAACAAAGCACTTCTAACTAAAAACGACGAGACTGCTGTATTTGGAGAAACAATGATTGTTGAATGAAAAAAAAAACAAAATGAAAAAACAATGTGGAAAGAACATTTTTCCAATTAAAATGTCAATTTTTCAAACTTTTTTCGGCAAGTATTTGAATTGTAATTCACGCTTTCTCGAATACGTCAAAAATGAGTGACATCACTGAATCTATCGGAACGATTTAAATATTCTAACCATCAATCACTGTAACATTAACAATAATATAATAAAAATTGTCGTTTTTGCATGAAGTATCTTTGGTATATTTCGTATTGAAGAAAAGTACTTTATTTTATAAGGGCCAAATGAAGTATTCGGAAAGTCGAATTGATATGTCACGCTATCAAACTGTCAGCTTTATCGTGAAACATTAATCGTCCTTTTGATTCAACCCTGAATTTTGACACCTGTCTTATGTACGGTTCAATATGCCTAAGAGATTCGAGAAGCTAAGAAAAAACTCATCATTCTGACTTAATTTTCGAAACAGTATAATCGAGATCTCAGTATCTCTATTCTACATATTTTTTAAAATAAAGTATTTAAGTATTTTTAAAAGTGTTTAGTATATTATGTGTTGTTCCGACTATATACGTGTGAAGCTTTGATAATTCATTTCCGAGCGACAGTGTATCAGCCAGCGATCGATAGCCTACATTCATCATTATCGACTTGTTGGATAGCACCTCCAGGTGTTCGTGTTGAAGCTCAAGATGTGGAACCTCATCGCACTTTATTGTTAATCTTTATTTCATGGCCAAATGGCTGCGAATTCAACAGTTTGGAACCGTGTTCATGGATGAATAAACAAAACATTAAAGTAATGACAGAGTAACAATGACTACACTGGAATTGCTTTATGTAATTAGTTTTTGTAATCGCACTTTTGTACTGTGTAGCGTGCAAAGTATCAGTTTGATTAGTGGTAAGGAGAGACAAAATACTCGATTACTCACAACATTTTGACAGCCTTGAATCTTTTGTTTAGTTAAGAGAACCACGATAGAGCAAAAAGAAGAGAGAGAGAAAGAGAGAGAGAGAAAGAGAGAGAGAGAAAAGGAAAGAGACTTCAATTCGTTTCATCGATCGTATCGATAGAGTTCAATATCGTAAGCGAAACTATCTCGTTGAAGCGTACGATCGTTTGGAAACTCGTCGTTGGTTTTCCTATTGCACTTTAACCGTGGAACCAACCGTTAATCTGATAATCTAGCAAACCCGCGTGAAATCCTTTCGTGAGCTACATCGACGAATCGATGAGCATATAAACCCTCAAAACGTATACATACACATACATCGACGAATACGAACAGATACTCAGCGATGGTTGCAATATCCTGTATAATCTCGTTTGAAGTTTGATTCCCTTTAGTAGATGGAAAATGTTTATACAGGGATTCGAAATTTAACGAGGATACGAACATATAATGAAAAGTATAAAGTCATAAACAGCGTTCGAACGTGTATCAGACAAAAATCGATATTAAATTGTCAGCTTCGTTTCGCGAGGACGACATTCGACGCTTGTGTTAGGGGCTGTTTTGCAAAATAAATGTTACTGAACATTTTATGTAAATATTCAAGGAGGCCATGCGAATTTGCGACTTTTACAATCCTCCGAACATGGACAAATTTTTCAGTAACAACCTCAAAGCCTGGACTAAACGTCGATGAGAAAATCGAAATCGTGAAAGTTATGACTCTCCGAAATTAATTGGTCGAAATTCTTGACTTTTGTTTAAACAAAGTGCGTCATATGTTCTCCTATAATTGAGAGAAAAAATGAAATAATAAATGTGTAGAAAAGTTTCGGAGTTATTCTGCGAAATGTAAATTTTTCTACTGCTCCCCATGAGAACACGTGGGAAACTACAAAGTCCTTGATTGCCGATATCTCGAATACGAGATTTTGAATTCTTTCAAAATTTTGCACGTAGTTTTACAACGGAGCCCTGAATGTATTCTCGAAAAAAAAAAAAAAAAAAAAAAAAAACAAACAAAATGTTCACTAATTTCAATAAAATATCTCTATTTCTGAAAGAAATGAGAAGAAAAAAGCGATTTAAATTTAATAGCCGAGTATAAATCCGATTCTGGTTACAAATCTTACTGGAGCTTTATTTGGTTTGAGAAAACGAGACAATCTTTTCAAGTCATTTGTAGGACTTTTTGTTCATTTTCTTAAATCTACAAACTTTTTTCCATTAGCATGCGAAAAGTTTTCTCAACGAGATATAGAGTTTTGAGAAGAGGGCGGTAGCTTCTCTCGAAGCATGCACAGCGCAGGGGAAGTCATGACGTTAAAATACAGAGATTTGAAGAATGAGAAAAAAAGGGAGCTCGTGAGTTTTGGTCAAGAGTTTTGCGGATTCTTGGCGAAGTGCGGAGAATTGAGAACGAGCTTTGCCGAACGTATAGTATATCAACAAAAGAGCGAGAGTGGAATGAAAATCCAGAAAAAAAAGAAGTATTTTAGAAGAAAAGAGAGAAAAAATAAAAACGAAAGAAGGAGAAGACCAGGACGTACGAGCGATTAAACTCTTTCGCATTGCTTGCTTTCACGTATGATGTATATACGTATATATACATTTTTATATGTATAACTCCTCTTTTTGAATGGAATAGCCGGAGCATCTCTCGTTTCGCGTACCCTCTTTTCCATTACGAACCTTGCTCCATAACTTATGTACCATCGTGCACCAAAAGAAAAATCTCTCCCTGTCATTCTTCCGGCTACTTGTGGGATCCTTTTAATACGGATGTTTACAGTTCTTCCGAGCTTTTATGCATCACTGGAGTTTTAATTCACAAGTATTACAATTTTTTCATATTAACATTACTCCACTGAAGTTTATCATGTTTTTATACACCTAATTATTATATTATAGAGAAATATTTAGTTCTAAATAAAACGTAATTGTAATGGAAGAGATAATTATATCGTCGAAGGACATGTTGAATATTAAAAACAAAACAAAAACATAGACTTTTACTTAGGATTTGAAATAAGGAACAAGTTAATTCATAATTTTACTAATTGTTGTAGTGAACACACTGTATCTTTAAACCTTCGTAAATTATATCAACAAATGTTACTTCGTGAATGTCAAAAACCGATTAAAAAACCATTCCAATGCTTAATTATTATTTACATTTTTTCTTTCATGATTACATTTCGAGAATACACGCAAATACTTTTATTCCTTATTTTGTAGAATCCCTTGTGTGACCGAATCATTTTGATGCTTTTAATGGGCAACTGTCAATGGAGATTCCGTTCTGATTATATTCTAGAGACCGTCGTTGCAAAAACGTAGAACGATATTTCCTGAGGTTCCCTTTTTTCATTCGATCAAATGTTCAGGAGGGTGGTTCAAAATAAGAGAACAAGGTAAAAAGAAAAAACAAGTATTTCCGGAACAAAGAAATGGATTCGTTGGTGGTTCACCGTTGTCGAGAAAAGAGGTTCCAATGGTGTTCGATTCGTTTGTTTTGTTTCCTGTATTTCCTGGATTGGTTTTCTGGTATGGTATTTTTCTTTTCGTACAGTTACGAGCTTTCGTTTGAATGTTTTGACGTTAACCATTTAAAAAAAAAAAGTTCGTATTTTTTATATTTACATGCACGTAGTAACGATTTACATTTCAACTGCTGTTGTCGTCTACAATCAATAATAAAGAAGTGAATTTAATATAAAAGAGAGCCCGATCTTGAAAATGAAAGAAAAAAGGTAAATATTTTTATAAGAATTCGAGTCACTCTTCCGAGTCCATCGTACAACGTACTTTCCTTGGCCTCCAAGGCCATTTTGGTTTGTTTGTTTTTTCTTCTTTTTATTTCATTCTTCGATGTCTGTTCCTTCTGGCACTCGACAAGGGTTTCTCCGTCACTGAAATATCACATGATAGATTTTCAAAAGAGAGAGAGAGAGAGAGAGAGAGAGAGAGAGAGAGAGAGAGAGAGACACACACAATCGTAGGCTATATACCCGGAGGCATATGACTTTGTGTATGTTACGCAAAGGCCTCTGTCTGTATATATCTGACTATGCATCGTAACCGTTTATGAAAATTGGCTCTCAACCTATCTAGCCTTCGATATATTAATATATAGTACATATACCTATACTTATGTACAATGAGATTCAAGGGGAGAGATCGAGCACCTGATGTGTGTGTTATTTGAGCTTTGATAGAAGCCGCGGATGGCAAAACGTACGAATAAACAATGATTAGTTTGAAGCATTATTCTAAACACGACGGTATACCAGTCTGATGAAATTACGAACGAAAACTTGGCCAATATTAATTTTGCTAAAATAAAAAGATATTCTATGTAAACCGAAGCTCGAGTTGAGCAGCTGGGATCGATTGAATTAAACGAACGAGGGAACAATATAAATCAAAATGGGAGCATAACGAGAGTTCGGACAAAAGTGACGAGCGATGAACGTAGACACACTGTTAATAGAAAGAGAAATATCGAGAGCAATGGTGGAGCGGTTAGTGGACTTCAGTGGTTGTGGGTGCTTAGTAAGATCGTATTAAAGAAAAAATATATTAAAACTCGATATCACAAAACTTACAATTGACAAAAAATACTTGAAGAAGCGTCGTTTCCAGGGGATTAAAGTGTATGCAAAAAGGCAGAAAAGTCTTGCAGAACTCCACCCAAATAACCCACGTATGTCCTTATAATGAAATATTTTTCGTATGAATAGCCAAATAATAAAAAACAAAAAAAAATCACCTAATTTGGAGTAAAAATGGAAATAGGGTCATTTTCAACGACATCAGACACCTGAGAGAAATCGGTTTATTTTTTACGGTTTATCGAACGAAATTCGCAGTCATTACGAAGGTAAACATAAAAAAATTCGGAAGTGCGAAGACACAATTGCTATTCGACAAACATCGTTGGTAGAAGCGGCGGTGGTGACGTAATTACGTATCGAGAACTGCAGCGATGAAGAAGAAACGAGTTGGTGTGTGTAGTGGGTGTGTTAGTTTGGTGAACCGAATAAACTCGAGTCACTCGAAATGCCATTGGGCTGTACAAATATATTTATATATATATATATATATCTTTCTGTCTCTCATTCTATCTTAGTCTTCAATTTATCGGGTATTCACAGTGTCGTCTCCTTTTTCAACAACACGTTATTCAATTGTATGGTAAAACGTGTGTTTGTCTATCTGTTCGATTTACGATATATATATCGTATGCTCTTGCACTCTACAATCAGAGCACTCGTTGCACCGGGACACTTTTTTTCTCGAACCTATGTTCATCTGTATAGTTTACCCTCTGGCATGTATATGAGAAAATTCCAGGTGGAAATGTTGTCCACTGAAACCCAAACTTTTAGAACGTCGTCTATAAATAAAAATAATAGGCAATTTGTTTGACTTTTGTTAATTTGTCATTCATTCCGTTTTCAAGGATGAAATATTTTTTCTTTAGAATTCTTTACTGCTGTTGCTGGGAATTTTGATAAAATCGGAATCATGACAATTCGTTGAAACGCGAATACTTTATCTAGATCTTCGCATACGACATTTTGAAGTGACATCAGCATCGAAAACGAAAGGGGTCCATAAAGTAATAAAGAATGACTGAAATGAAAAATAATTTTCGAATATTTTTCATTTTGTTGTCGTTTAATCGGCTGTTAAATTTCAGCAATTAATCATTATTATAAAATAATTCATACGTCATCGTCGAACCATCAATATGTCTTTAAATGCATCGTGTAGTTTTTGTCATATTTTTAGAAATTTTCTAGATTTTACTCGGTGGTTAAGAATGTGTGTTGTCATTGGGATGATCGATTGGATGGGTGGGCATGATTTGATAGAAAAGTATGAAAATTCCAATCGTTGTATTTTTAGGAATTCGGAAATTTTATAACTGTCTCTATGTATTACTTTTGAAAATGATTTCAATGTTTAACACAATTTGCGTGTGGCACCTTCGATTGACATTGGGTAACAATAGGGATTGGTTTATACAATAGCCATCGTCTTCGTTTCTATATAACTTCGTGTAATTTATATACATATGTGTATAGCATGTATATATTTATGAGCTTTGAAGGTTCAGTTCACTCGATTGACTTCGATAAAAGGATGCGACAGAGGGTTGTGTCGAAATAATCTTTATTCAGATATCCATCACCGCCGTGCTTATCCATCACGCATTTTCTTCCCCCTTTCAGCTTCTGCCTATGTTAGAAACCACTATGTAATCTGCTGGCAAATAAAAGGTCGTAACTCACATACGTACAGTGCTATAAGCTCCGACGTATTCGAGGCCCAACATATCTCGATTCATCAATTCGTATCGATATATCTATAGGTTTAGTCTTTTGTCTTTGTCCCAGTCTCGTTTTTTTCTCTCTCTCTCTCTCTCTCTCTCTCTCTTTTCATCTTTCTCGATCAGGACGATTATTCATGTGTATTCAAGTGCAAATCCCAAACGACGGTGAGGAGCAGCAAATAGGCGCACAAACCCTGATCCGACGACATCTAACTAATTGATTGGGGAGCTTCCGACGCGGCCGCGTTTATGTCCAAACTCATTGTCCCAGAGAGCTTTCGCGTCTACTCTCTTCTCGGTCTCCTCTTGCTTTTCTAGCTTTACCCAAAGCGAACGTTTCATCGAAAAGCGTTTGACACGATCACTCAACCGAGTTCTCTGTGCTTCCCCACCATTTTCATCATCTACCGCTTGTACATTGATGCAGTTACTGCTGTTGATAGATTGAATAAGAGAGAGTGTTCTTCTATGATTCAACAGAAACAGTAATAACCGTGCAAATGCTGTTATAATCCAGAAACAAACACCCACCGATTTCTCAAGGGAATAACCTAATATTTTATAAACGATGAAGCTTTCCACGTCCAAAATTCATTTCAATTACACTTCTTCATTAATTTACACAAATTTTTTGTAAGTTTTTTTTTCCATGCAAAATCAAATCACTTCGCGCGCATTTTTTCGAGCTCGTTCATTTTTGCAATTTTGCCTTTCGCCGATTGAGTTTTATCTGGATTTCTTTCGCATCTTCGGCTCCAGAGGACGCGACAACTCGGAAATTTCAAATATTACAACTAAAAAGAGTAATTATAGATTCCAAGTTTAAACGAATAAACAAATTTGGTAGAAATGGAAACAAAACACGATAAAACGATATGAATATTCAAAATTAAGATTATTTCCTTTCTGGGTGGTGCATTTGATCGTAATATTCATCTATTTTAAAGGATATAAATAATGTAATACGGAATTCAAAGAAAGAAACATTTCACATTTTTGTTCTGCAAAGGGGAATAAAATAGGAAGCCATTTCTTATCTCTATTACGTCGTCAATTCATTAATCTATTTTTTTTCCTACGAGGATGCGTTACTATTTTTCCCAAGCCATTTTATATCCTAAAATCCCGTTAACTTCGGATCTCGGTCGCACGGAGGTATTACGAGACCGGAACACGTGCCTTTAACATGAGAACAAGGAGAAACGAGCCTTGGGAATACGATGAAAAAGTCAAGTTGAGCGAGTAGGAGAAACAAACAGAAACGAAGAGCGCAAGGGAGAAAAGCGGACAATGAAGAAAGATGAAAAGGGTGAGAGCGAAATCTTTTTTCCTTTTTTTCCGATCTTAGTGAACAAGTAAACGACAGTATTCAGGGATAGTGAAAGAAACGTAGGTTTTCCTCAGTCCAGTTAAGTTTGGCTCGATGCCAAACTCCCAGTTCGCGCAGGCCATGCATCAACGAAGCTGCTGGTTTTCTCTCCATTTATTTTTTTCAAAGTGACTGAGATCCTTTCTATCGGCGACTACATTGGCTCTATTCTGTCTTTTTAATTCTAATAATGTACAAAAGACAAGTATTTGTTATTAACGATCATTTGAACGCTTCCATCGACTACGAAGTATCGTGACCATCGACATTCGTGTGCCGCAAACTGGTCTTTTACGTGACACGATGATTTCCTCTGAAATAATGAGATTGATTGCAAAAACTTGACAATAAAAATTCATTGGAACTTATTTGTATTTCGTCATAGATCTTGAAATGAGAAGATTCAAGACACAGCAACATGACAAAGACAGAGGCTGAGATAACGGTAGAGAATAGTAGGTTGTCTGTGATGGCGTTATTTATCGCTCTTCGTGGTATAACCTTTCTCGCGTTTCTCCTGGAAACTTTCGTACAAACCAGACGCGACTCCCCCGAAATAAATTTTATCCTCCGTATATACTGGCATCTAAACGAGTACAGGCTGTTCCAGGTTTTCAACGATGAACAGTGCGAACCTAAGTTCAAAAGAAATTTCGAGTCGGATAGTGTAGAGCATTTTTTTAAATTCCTTTCTGATGAGCTATTAATCATAGAAGTTGGAGAATACACGCTCTTCTATGAATAGTGTCTTCAAACCAGTTTGAGACAAAGGAAAAATTTAGTGGACTCGTGTTATGGGACACAATGGAAATGATGCTGAAAAGAAGTTTTGAAAAGCTCATTTTTATCACTAGCAGTTAAGCCTTGAGAAAGGTTCGCAGAGTGACGAATATGCAGGAAACAAGTTGTGTTTTGTGCTCGTTAGAACGAACTTGTGATAGAAACTTGTCAACAATTCGTCAAGTTGGACAACGAGCTTCAAGAGAGTGCAGGCCACTCGAAGGACATGCCATTGAGTGGCAATGGACAGAGACGAGTTGAGTTTTGATAGTTCGTTGACGACACTTACCTCGGTAATGGGTAGACCGTAATTAATGTATGACTTAATAATCGTGCGGTTAGTGCATGTCCGGATATTATTGATCGATCCTCATGAGTGATCAACTGAGTAAAAACCTAACAGCAACTCTAAATCTGTTGGTATACCGATAACATCGTAATAAGTTCATTTAGTATTATCGTGTGCAAAACATGATTGTTTATTCTAGTCAAGGGTAAAACTCAAAACGGGGACACTCAACGGGGACACGCAAAGAGGGGGTCAAATTGGAAAAAAAGGGAAGAGGGCGGTAAGATCGGAAAAAATATGGTAAAATTGGAAACATGGGCGGGGGGCTTTTAACTGATCCTGAAGAAATGGATTCTACACTGGAATAAATAATAAAAGATGAAAAATAAAATGTTTATGGCGAATAGTAGTATTGATGTTAGCTATAGATGGTTCAATGGCGTATATACTTCAGAAGCAATATCAATTGCTTGCATAAAACATGGCTGCATCGATATGCTCTATATGCAGTAGTGTGGACGAGGTCGCGCGCCAGCGCAAAACTTCCGCGCTCTCTGCTTGGGTGCGCCCTACCCTTGTTAGTTCATAAAGAGAGTAGAGAGGGAGAGGAAAATAGTGTGGGATGTTCACTGTGTAGAAAATTGACAGGCGTACAACACCCTACGACAATATTATCGCATGAATAATCATTCATTTTCTTGGACAGTTTTCCTAAAGGCCAGCATGACATGAACACATTTTGTAGGCGATAAACATGCTTGAGAAACATGAACAAATGGATAGAAACGGTTGGACATAAAAACAACAAGTAGATAATCTTGAAAAGGTCAAAGTTGTTCGTTATTAAGAAATTCTGTCGTTGTGTGAAATTCGCACGATGGTTTGAACGTCAATTATTATGGAAACGATTAAGCCCCAATCTCCAACTGGATTTTGGACGCGCGAGAAATGTCATTAGAGTCTAGTGCGAAGAGAGTACTAACGAAGATATCTCAGGTGACCCAGAATGAAATCTCAATGGAGTCTAACAGTAGAGGACAGAGGAAGAGGAGATATGCGAAATGTGAGGGTTGGTTTAGCCTGTGGGCGGAAAACGACGAGCGTGTTACCTTAGGAAATTAAACAAGGGTTATTCCTGGCTTTGGGTTTACCAAAGAGAGCTTGACAACGCGGTATAAAATACAGGCAGGAAAGAGAAAGAAAGTGATTTGCTTTCTCTTCTGTTGTTGAGGTGTCAGGGATAAGCTTTGCGGCTCGGTAATTAACGCGTATGGCTGCTTCTCTACCGGGAAATTGTACGATATTATCGCATCATTGCTTAAATTTTCCTCTACGTACGTTTAATGCCATGTTGCTGCGTGAAACTCCCGTGAAATTTTCAAGATAATTAGCTTCGTTCATGGAAAACAACAGGAGAAGCGAAAGGCGAACAATGGGACGAGAAATATCTTGAAGGAGAATTATGTCAAATAAAATCCAAACTGTGTTGAAGAACAGATCAACGTGTTGATGATCATTCCGGTGAATATTGAGTGCCACAGGTAAACATAGATTTGAATCAATAATTCATCAAATGTTATTGGAAAATGATTTTACACCAAGTTTCGTTTGAGATGTTGTTGTACTTTCATGTACTTTTTATGTCCAAGGATCGTAGAACTCGATATCCCTTGGTTGTCAAACACGTTGAAGATAATAACACAAGGAAGGCTATATAGCTTTTTCTTCAGAGGGAGCTCTTTGGACAGTGTGCTCATGGATGTTACAGATGACCCGGCAAGTGCACGCTGAAGGAAGACGCCCTCCTCCAGAAGAGGTAGGGGCTGCTGTTTTCAAAGCAAGCGTGCAGATGGAGAGAGAGGAGACATTGAAGCAAGAAGCCTTTGAAGATATCGGCGAGAGAGTACAGCGGTAGAACAGAGGAAGGATACAACAGCACAGAAGAGAATGCTTTGGTGGTTGCTTCATTGAGGCGCAGCGAGTATACAAAACGGAATAAGAGAAAGAGATAGAATGGGGCATCGAAGAGATATTGGACGAACGTATGTGTTCTACTGTGTAAAGGAATGCGTGATACTTTCTTGTATACACAGAGAAATTCGGAATGCAGACATGTTTTCTTGTCATTATAGTCGCCGTTTCTCTGTAACCATATCCCTCTGTTATTGCGGTATATAACCTGAACCTCGTATCTTGTTATACTTCGGATCTTAGCCATATATACATCCTGGGTCTAGGGACGCTTCTTACAGTGCAAATTTCCTAGGGCGTTACAGACAAACACAGAAATTACTAGGCGGTTCTCTGTTATTGGATTGGTTCGACTACACATGCACATATGCTTCACGAATTTCCGATTGTGGTCACTATCTCTGTAGCTCTTCGTCCACCAAATAACCACTCAATTTGACCTGTCACTTTGTAAGATCTTCAGCCATCTTTCTTACATGATTGAAGTGGCGTTCACATTGTATCTTTGAATGAGAATACTAAACGATTGATTTTTAAGGATTTCCTTATTCATTCCTATTATCCAGTTTTTGTTATTAACTATTTTGGCGATTTGATGATTCGACCTGTTGTGCAGTTGGACAAGCTGGGGTGGCTCTTGGATTTGAATTGATCGAACTCTTAAGGGCCATGTGCAGGAAAAGACGATAGTATTCTTACACTAAGAACAACAAAAAAATCGTCGATTCAACAGCAATTGGTGTTATTAAAAGATTTTATCGATTCGTTGATATTGTGATGATTATATCATTTTATTGACACTCAGTGATGAGATGTTTCATCGATTCGAATGAATGTTTTGCTGTGTACGTTTGTCCTGGTTTTGATGATACTGTTTACGCTGATTTTAATGAATATTTGCTTTACGTTAAGTCATCACATGTGTAGCACGTATGTAATTCTTTTTTTTTCCAATTAAACAGTCTGTACAACGGTCTTTTAACAGTCGATACAAAAGTTTACGAGTTTTGAATGACTTAATTGTCTGCATTTGGCAAGTCTTCCATGCACGTATCCATACCAGTAGACAAAGAAGCCTGATACCAGTACAAATTTCCAATTAGGTAGATGATAAAGCTTAAGGTAGTCAGTCGAAAATCTGGTAAAGGCAATGCACGAAGGTTGATGACCGTGTTGAACACCTGGTTTCTAACGTTCATCATACCAGACAACCACCCTCTCTGCCTGTCTGTGATATGACATGTATAAACCACGGAATCCTCTCGTCAGCTATTGTTGAAGCTTTGGTTGAATCTCCTGTAACACCCATCACTATTTTGCTTTGATCATCAGACCAGTCACCGGTGAGCGGCGTATGACCGACTTCGAGATAATACGACAACAACAACAAAAATGATGCATATGTCATCACTTGCAAGATTGCAGCGTCAGTGAAAAATCATGCAAGATTCTAAAGCGAAATCCGCTCGTGTGGTGAATAGCTATTACGTTAAGAAGTCCCCGATTCTTTTTAGAGTGTCCATCACGAGAGATGGCCTCACTCCTCCGTACAAATAATTCAAAACAAAATAAACATCCTCATTCCTGCCAAGGTGTCAACGATCCATGACCGATCATTCGAATCATGAAATTTTTACCAAATTTATCGAATGAGTAATGGAACAGATAATCGACGTTGAAAGACCAGCTGTGCAAACGAGTCAAGGCAATGTAATGATTTTTTTCTCTAAATGTTTCCCTCTCCAATGTCAATATACCGGGAAATGATATTTTGACGTCGAGTTCTCAATATTGCAAATAAACGCCCACAAATGTGCTGAACAACGAAATTTGTTGAGTTTCACATAAAAATGAACGTAAAGAAACGAAACGGTTGAAATCCTCAATAAGAAATCGATGAATTTCTGGCTCTTGCAATTTGGTGTCACGAATCAAGCGAAACGTTTGGTCGTGTCGCCTTCTACGTTACGTTCATGAATATCGATCGAATGCCCGGAAATCTTTGACCCATTGCCGATTCTAACCTTATCTATCCGGTCTTCTGTATCACCCTCTTCCCCTATCGTCAGTTATTCTATAGTCCAAAACCACTCCATCCACCCCCTTTACTTCCCTAGCTCTCGATATCAGACTAACCTAAAGCTCTACTCTACATGTTTCTAGCTCTGTACATGTGTATCCATATACATTCATTTATGGATGTGTGTCTCACCGAGTCCGACGGAGCTGTATAACAGTTGTCAACGTTCTCTCCACAACTGCGTTTATCTCGCCTTCTCCCTCATTGTTTATTTCTGCTGGTCCCTCCGTACGTCTGTCCGTCTATCTCTCTTTCTCTTTCTCACTCAGAGACACACACACAAACACACACACACACACACACACACACACACACGTTCAGAGTCGTACTGCGCCCCCTCATCGAAGTTAATACCATTAACGTGTATTCGGTAACTATCGAGCGTGACGAGCACGAGAATGGACGTCCGGGTGTAGAAATCACAGTGTTCATTCGACCGAGAATCCCCAGGCCGACAGAACGCTCGCTGTACACGTTTGGGGTTCTATACACTCAGATCTATATGGACTTTTTCCAATTTTAACCCTCCAGCTCGAGCCACCCCTTGTGCTCATGTATATAGATATTCTCGTACATAATCATAAATGTGTATTCATATAAAAGCAGAAAATACATATGCCGAAGGAATATACCTCATTAAAAAATGGAGATGAGATTCAAAGCTGTTGCATATATGAAAGAAGACTCGAAGCGCTTGACGTGACTCTATCATTTCGTGAAATATTCTTGTATTTATAACCAACCAAGTGTTTCAATATTACAATAGTTGAAGAATCCCGACATTTTAAAATCTGCATACGAACGACTCTAGAGCTGAGAGTTCGAAAGTTAATAATCCAACGGAAATATTGGTTTTTGACGTCTAGCATAAGACGTTGTGATATTGCAAAATAAGCATCAGCGCTTCGAAATAATTGGACGATGTAGAAACGACTTTTTGACCATACTTTTCGACATTGATGTCTTTTTAAACTTTCAAAATCTTTTATTTCCAGCGAAATTCTTGTTTAGAAACTTCTCAAATTCGAACTGCATCAACTATTCATTCCTTTATTTTATTTATGCTGTTTAATGACAGCGTAACGTCACAACGAACATGTATAAACTTCATCGGACTTGCCTCTTCGCAATCGGAATTTGAAAAAGTCAATATAAACACACACGGAAAAGCCCATAAAAATCTTTTCACGAATTTTTCACATGACTGAAAAAGCAGGAAATAGTATTTCAACACGATTCCGGTAGACAGTTACAGCGAGAACGACGTTAATGCAAAAGCATGAGTGATTTATACCTATATGCACAAAAATTCATATATGTAGTGGAACCCAGTAGTGAAATTCCATTGTTAAGAACCGGAATTTCGCTCCGTTTCTCCTGTGTCGAGAATCACGGAAATATTGTAATAATATCTTACCTTCAAGTAGACATGTATAAACAGATGTGAATAAATGGATATACAGACTATATTGAACGTCAAAATTCTAGCTCATTATTATAACGTCAACGTTTCAAGTGTTTCTATGAAAAATTGTAAATCGAGAGGACGTATAACAAGATTTCATTTTTCTCAGTGTCCATAAACCTATTTTATCGAAACTGTTGTCACGATTTCCAAGATCGGGTAGTTTCGTACATGGTGAGGCGGAAAAAAAGTGAGAAAATTGAAAATATTTGTTCTAATAAACCCCAGAGATAACCAGAGCTTCAATTTTCAACATTAACAATGGCTTTTCTCGTTTCTAAAGAGAACTTCTTTACAATAAGACGGAAACAAAAATTCTAGCAAAGTCGTATAAACATTAAAGCTAATTAAAAATAATACATACAATATTCCATGCGTCAATAGTTTTACCAACGTTGAGTCAAGCTATTGTACAACTACATAAAAAAATGAACGAAACACCTTTCTGCCATTTGATTATCAGCCTCGATTGATGCTTTTCAGTAGTTTCCTCATTCCAGATATTTGAAAAACTATAGCATATAATGTACCATTCATCACTTGACAACAACAGGAAGATTCGAGGGAAACGTTGGTGGCGTTCTGGGTATTTAAGTCCGAAAAACACTGGATCGATAATCGAAAGCTCTCCTTGAGTTCAACCACCGGAGCCACCGATTCACAGCACCTTTTTCCTGTCGTTAGACGTGTTTTCTCTGTTACAATATCCACAATCCACATAAGCACTTATTTCGTAGCATCAGGAATGCAAAAGCACATACATGCAGCTCGTATCGTCGGCGTATCGGTCCAGTGATAGTGCATAATTGGAAGATTCATGGTTGCAAAAGATATTGCGAAACGCAAAATATTATTAGTTCGATAAAGGATTATGATATTGCCCGAAGCAAAAAAGAAAACTTTTAGCAAACGGAAGGAAAGAGAAAAGGCGATGAAGAATAAAAGACGGAGGAACATCGAAATACGATATGCCGGGTGGCGTATCATTATTCTGCGAGTGCGAGAGCGGAGACTCCTCTTTCGCATCGATGGTTTGTAGCTTGCGGGTCCTGTGCATTTCTCCTCTGTGCCAGTACTACATTCTCAAGATCCCGAAGGCTTAGGTTCATGGAACTTACGCTTTTTCTCTCAGGCGAATTTACAGCGGAAATTTGTTCTGCAAACGTGCAAAAAAGAGAGGCCAAGAGAGAAAGAGGGAATTAGTGTTTAGACACAGCGGCATTCGAAAGAACGAGAAAATCCTATATCCATTTATTTTCACTGTACACAAGGAGTTTATTGTAAAAATCTCAAGTACATACTCTACCCGACGATACTTCACGTCGTAGAACCTGTTTCTTTCGCTGATTTCAACTGTTCAAAGAATCGACAAACAAAAACTGAAAAAGGTATTTTCGAGATAAAAAATGTTTTTTACTCACTGCTTCTTCAAGAGTCCGATCAATTTCCAGCAAACCATTGGATGCAAGATACGAGTCGAAACATCGAGTCACTTTGTACGAAAAATATATTCCCTAACTCTGTTTCCGAGTCTAAGAAATAGTTTTTATTCTTAAATAATTACTGAAATTGTCGAAATGAACTTTGCCGTTTTGAACTATATACTGACAAAATTCTTCCAACGCACAATTTGGCTTGAATATAGAAATCTCATGTATAAAGAATTGAGGGAACTGTGGAATACTCAGTAGTTAATATAATTTTAAATAAAACAATTGTATTAATAAACAAAAATGAACAGAAGTACTTAAAAATACAAAAAAAAGAGTTGGAGGCAGTAAATTCTCAATGGATCACTAACAGGGTTAACAAATCTACTGCTGTTCACGTTTTACTGGGATATAAAGAATGAAATGTTTACAAGCAATGGCAACAATAGTGGAAGGTGAAACGTTGGTTCGAACGGTGTGAGGATCTCACGATAATTACTTTCCAACTGCCAATCTCGCTCGATCTACCGAGTCCAATTAATCGTTACTAGATCAATTTATTTTTCTCGTTAAAACATTGTTGATTCGTGTGTCTCTGGTTGTTATACCGATCGGTGGGTCTATAAAAAGTGAATCACGTATAGACTACTCGAGTGTACGCAGTATTAATTGGAAGACTGAACAAAATTCTTCATGTCAAGTTCGAAGGCGGAGTGGGTGATCAGATTCTAGATCAATCATGCACTAAAATTGCTTCAAGCCCAACCATGCAAGGGTGCCTTTGGTATATTCTTCAACATTGTTTCATAAAACTATAAAATTTCAAAACAGCGTAGTGACTGTTTGGGCAAGAATTTTCCCATGCCAAGTCCATTAGTGACCCGCATGTTTGACTCGAAAAATAAGATCGTGTTGATTTCCAAGGGAACTCTCATCGATCATGCCATCCAAGCAAAAATAATTACCGAAACTCAAACATGATAAGATCGATGACACTTTATCATTCGAGCCTTTAAATACCCCCATTGAAACAAATGATTACTCTCTTGTTCGTACTAAATTGAGACGTAAAATCGTACGAAACAACTTTTAATTGATAATATTTGGAAATTGAAACATTTTAAAACACCAGCCATTCTCTACGTGCCAAATGCTTTCCAAAGACTAATAAATAATCCCAGAAATGTGAATATATATATTTTTTTAACGTTATTCAGGTACTTGGTATCAGTATGTGCTCTAAGTAATTCAAGTACGGAGTCGTACGTGCGTGCAAGCAAGTTATCGACCCTCTTCTACTTCGGCTTATACGATAAAGACTATATCTATATATATAAAGTATAATAAACCGAGCCGTTTCCGTTTCCGAGCTGTAGCAGGCCGACCAAACGAGTGAGTCCCCGATAGGGAGAACCCTCGTGCTCTACGTCTAATGTTGCGTCACGAGATAACGCAAGGACGATTACTCATTTGCCACTCTACCCCTTCGCCCCTCAACTCCTCTGGGACCGCGATTCTTGTGCACCGTTTGCTCTCTCGGTACTCCTCTACTCACCGGAGACCTCGTGAAAACGGATCAACGAGCAATGGTGGAGAATTGGAAGAAAAAATGAAAAAAAAAAAAATGTTCTGTCATATTGATTGCAATTGTGAAGGCGATTAATCATTTATAGAAAAATGGATAATGAAAATGAGAAATTCAGTAAAGTTTTTGAAAATTGTATAAAATTACAACACTTTTTGAGACCTCTCGTTGATAAATATTTAGAAAATGTTTCAAAAAATTTAGAAAATTCAAAATATAATTCCATATCTTTGGAAATCAAACTTTGTCTGGATGAAAACACGAGGATGATTGATCCTCTTTTTTTTCATGTTCCATGTTCCATTTTCCATTTTCCATTTTCCATGTGCTGCCTTTCAAATGTTGACCAGCTGTATAATTCTTTCTTGAACTCAAACTTTCGCTGAAGCCGATTTTCGCAGGGTCAAGAAGGATTTGTAACGAATCCTAGAAATCCTCACTGAGTAACCAGGGCACGAAATTTTCTTCACACACTCAACCATTAATACCGTAGAAGCCACTATACGTTTTTTTTTTTCTGAACGAAGTCATAAATTTTCGACCGGTTGATAGATAAATCCAAAGTGTGGGTCGTAAAGAATCAAGCCCCATGAAATAGGATGTTCCGAGTTTATAGTCACGGTTCGTTACGTACCTGCTTTGGTTGGAGATACGGGAAAAGCATCTGGAGCTATCGCTCGAGGAAGGTAATCGTGCAATTTACGTTATAGGTAGTCGCCAACCTACATAATTGCCAATAAACTTTGGGACGAGGCTTTGGACGGCAGGAAAAAAGTATCAAGTCAAAGGATGTTCCTGAGATATTCATTCATACATATTATTACGGTGTCAAAAGATAAATCTCGATTTTCATCTGATTATTCAATTGAAAAACATTGTTTTCTTCGTTAATACGTATTATCAATACAAACTACTTAATTTGTTGATTCGTAATATTAATATACGTTATTGATACGTGGGATCAACTGTTTGGAGAGAATCGATTTAAAGTTGAACGTTGAAAAAATGAATGATGTTGAAAAGTTTGCATCGTTGGAATGCGCCGAAAATATTCTACAGTTTAGAACAGAACCAAAAATTTACATGCAGTTTTTATCTACGATAGTTAATGAGGACAACATTTTTCTACGACTTGAAAACTGATCTACCAGTAAAATAAGGACAAAAATTGATAAAGAAATAAAAAAGAAGAATAAAAAAGAATCACTGGGTTCCAACGGTGCAAATTTAAATATCATAGAAATTAGACAACAACACATCTGTTGAGATTTCATTGCTAATTGGCTGCTGTATGAATCAATTGTGAAAACTGAGTTCCTAATGTAATTTTGAATGTGTAATAAAAATATCTTGTTCACAATTTCACCACTGACTTGTCGTATACAACTTTCATTTGACTTTTCTGACATGCTGTGCACGCTAACCATCAATGTGTATGCATATTTACATTTATACATAAATTATTTAATAATAATAATTTATTTTCACATTTATATATAAATTTATCTTGAGCGACATCTGCATGCGTTAGTTTTGAATGTAACAGCAGGTATATTGTATTTTTGGTACCATTTCGCTGGTCTTGGATGTGCCGTTATACCACAAAATCCAGAAGCATTTACTGAGAGGAAAATGGGTACAATAAACGTTAACGTTGCAAGTAACAGCATCACTATATATAAATGAAGCTGTATTACGTCTGTCAGTGTAAAACAACATAAAGTTCTATAGCGTGCGGCTGAGTCTTTCGTGAAACTTCTTCTGCTTTGAAAACTTCAGAATCTTCAGAGGAAGCATCGTGACGTGTGTGGTGCTTTCATTGGAAAATGCTCTTTGCATCTTTTTTTTAAAAGGCAATCCATCAGTTGTGCGGTAAAAATAGTTCTACACCTTTTTCTCTGATGTGGTTGAATTCCAAAGGAAACTAGAAGTTACACGATATACTTTTTTTGTTACAGAGGGTGAGGGATAAATTTAGTTTTTTCTTGAAATATCAAGCGCTGAACAAATTAAGGATCTCTTTAAGCTGTTTCTCTCACACTGATAAAACTACTAATAGAGCGAGTACAAGCAAACTGGCCATTTCTCTGCTTTGTAATTCATGAATTTATTTTGCAGAACTAAAGATTTGACCCTGAGTCTAATTTGAATAAGGATCAACATAAGTCAATCTGTTTGAAGTTTTACTTAAACTCGGGTTATTTTCCGTTTCGTATATAGAATGATTTTTTATTATAAAATATGTATTACTACGATTAAAGGAAATTATTCTCGAGGTTCACCGTGAATTGTTGAGGGTTGTGAGCGTTATGCAATTTCGGCACACACCACGCTTGATCGGGGAACGCCTCGAATGGGAGTCAAGTAAAGTTGAGGCTAATTATATGGAATTAATATTTTCACTACGGTTCATTAAACCCAGCCGCAACAAAGATAATAAGGGTAAAAGAGGTATCCTAGGGTCGGTAAGACGGACCGGATAGCCGGGACCAGCTTAAACCACCGAAGTATCCTTGGGCTCGTTGCCATTTCGGTCATTGCTATCAAAGGACATGCGACTCTCGGCACACGCGTACAGGGTTTCGTTAGCCTCGAAATTAGATTTGAAAAAAAAGGCTAAAAGGGGCTCGAACATTGTCAAAGAGCTCATCTTATGACGAATTTCATCAAATTTTTCTTTTGCAAGATATGACTTGAACAGTTGACTTTCAATAACTGGAGGCAAAGTCGACGAATGTGGCCAAAATAGTACATTTCAGTTTCAGTGGTTCTCGAACTAAAATGGATCCTAGGAATATTTTTGGGATCTTTATAGATTTCGACACAAAACCATAAAGACCGTGTTAAATTACATTTTTACCGAAATCATTGCAGTCAACTTTGGTCGTAATTAATTTTCGTCAGTGGTTCATTAAGGTGAATAATCATGAATGTGTCCAATGTCATTGAATTTTTGATGTTTGTTTTCGAAGCTAGAATATGCACCTTGACACTTTTGTTGCTGAATACGTTTTTATTCATAATTTGGATAATCCATTTTTCAAAACTACAATATTTCCATGAGCATCTGACTGTAGATAGATATTCGAAGAATTCAAATGTAATTATCAGAGATTTGTAGGATTTGTTTCAAGAGACGCGGTAGCATCGCAACGTCAAGTATTCAAATGAGAAACCAGCGCAATGTTTTACACGAAAGTATCGAATTACAGGAATCTCTGATTTTTATCCTTCCCGAACCGACCGTACCCAACCGTAGTTATTTTGATAAGCAAGTGATTCCACGACAGATTCAAGTCTTGTTCGCTTTACAACCTCTGTTTTGTGCGCGTATATGAAAAAGCCTTGAATTCCTAGACTTCCCCAATGTAGAGCCCGGATACGTAAGAGAAGAAAGTTGAATTGCACTTTGAATGTCCTCGACGGTTGTCGAAGATTAAAACAAGGAAAGTCTTCTGTTTCGTCGAAGGACTCTGATGCGAAGGATATTAGAAGGAAGTATGCAACAACATGGCGATGAGAACGAGTAGAAAGGAAGAGGAAGAATGAGAATGTTGAGAAAAGGTCTTTACAGAGTGGAAACTCATTCTTGCCTAGCGCTTGTCTACCAATGGGATGATTTCATCGGCATCCAATCTCAGTTTGCAGACTACACTTCCGTCTCTTTATTTCCTTTATTTTCAAGATCTATGTAGACGTGTGTGTTTGTCCATTCTTGTGAATTTCATTAAAAGGACATTTATTAAGTGACTCAACTAAAATTCTGACATCTGTCAAGTAAGATTTTTTTTCCAATTAGATCGTTGAATGTCTTCGGAAAAAAGTGTCATAAAATTAGTAATTAGTTGTCGCAGTGTGTGAAGATATTTTTCATGGAACGAGAAATAAGTGGAGCTGGGAACCTAGCTATTTAGGGTTCTTATTCGATGTTTTGCCTTCATCAACAATTTTTTGAAGGCAACATCGTTGAACGACGCGATTATAAATACATCGATGTTCGAAATAATCCAAGTTTATGGTAATACGAATGCAAACGGTGTGTCAAATGATGCCGCCGGCAATAATGTGATGACTTTTTTGCTTTTCTACTTTTGACCGAACTGCTTCTACAAACCTTTTTCAACAATTTGTTTTGCGTGATTCAAACGAATCTGTGACTATGTAACTTTCAGGAATTCATGGAGTCACAAAGATGAAGGGAATGTTCATCCACTCGACGATGAAATGTTATATACAGGGCTGCATTGCTCTATTTGTTTTCTCTCTCTCTCTCTCTCTCTGCGTTATCTTTTTCGTTTTGTGCTTTCTATAGCAAAGCGCGTGGAAGCTCGTGAAAAGCACGTACAACCTAACCACCATGTACCTGTACCCTGTTGGCCCCTCCCACTCATCTTGACACAACGGACCAAACGAGATATATAATGTAGCCAAGCCTGGAAAGCCTTTCCGCGAAAGAGTTACGGAATGTTCGCTACCGTCCGCGAGTCCTTTTATATACGAATCCAGATATATCTATAGATATATCGAAACCGACGATATTCCACATCGTCGAACGGAAGAGAACGTGTATATGTCTACGTAATAAATTTGAATGATGAATTCACGGGCTTCCTTTTTCTCGCAAATTGCTTTACAGCGCGTTCTCGTATAACAGTTTTAGAATTTTGTGTTTCTGATTTTTGATCATCTCTGCATTCTTGAAGTACATTTTTCTAACGATTTTTCTTTTTTCTTCTGTTATTTCGTCATCGTGTAATGACAAATTCGAGACTTTAACGATAATGAAAAGATAAAAGCTTTTAGTTGAACACTTCAAATTGCTTTGTCGAAATGAGACACAAAATGTACTGAAAGCTTTTACCCATTCGAGCTGAAAATTCAGATAAATGGATCCTCTTGAAAAGATCTCCAAGTCGTTCACAAGTTACAACTTTTGTCAAATTATTTTCCATCCTTTGAATACTATAAATGGTTTACAACTTTTGTCTCATTTTCATCGACCTTATTTTCAACCATGCAGGATTAAAAAATTCTTATAAATAAATATATGTTTGTTGTTGCTCTTGTAAATTGTGACAAAAACTGAACTGAGACTCTGATTCATTTATCATAGAATCGTGATATTTGTATTTCGAGTATAGAACTCATGTCAAAGTTGCGAAACCCTTCGCAGGACGATAAAGTTTTTTCCACTGTTAGTTTTTTGGAGAAATAAAAAATCGCATGAATATTCACGGTGTCGTTGCTGAAAATATAGAACCGAAAAACATTTTCAAAGTCTCGCAACGTGCTTTCGATTTCTCATCATCGGCCAGTCTGCAATGCTGCACTCTACACTATCAACTTTTCACGACCTATCTCTCTTTTCAAGTATTTATTCACGCAGACACGTAAAAAGCGGTTTTGAAAAACGACACATGGCAGTGACATAAAGTTATGAAAAATATGTGTGAATTTTTAACACAAATGTTCCACAACGGAGAACGTGCGATGTTCACAAAGTTTATTAGAAATTGCGTTATTGTGTAATAAATATAAAAAAATACACTAGAGTATAATGTAATGGGTTCGTGAAAAATCGTTGGAATTTACCGGAATTTTCGTTACTAAAGAAAACCGATATTGCAACATAATATAATTTTAAACCCGTCTCTCAATTAAATTTTAATGAATGCATAGAAGTGAATGTAAAAACAGAGATAATAGAAATGTTGCAAAAAACTCAATATTCTCTAATTAGTCAAATTTGAGATGTAACTCTTTGAATAGAGCTCGAAAAAAGAGAATATTTAATGAGAAAATTAAAAAATGCCGAATATGAAGAAAAAAAGGGAAAAAAACGTGAAAATTTTGAGAAAAAAAGCAGTTTGAAAAATGTGAATATTAAGATTATTGTTACGACGAATTTAAATGAGATTTAAAAATTCTGAGTTCGAGCAAGGAATGGGAGTTTTTTTTCTCCATCGTTGCTAGCGCGGATTCGCAATTTCGGCAACCGATAAAAAGCGATTTTTCGGGAGACGTGAGTAGCACAAAGACAAATGGATTCCGGTTGTAAGAAGCGTGGTTTGAAAAGTACGGCGTAAAAATTCCAGGCACCCCACGATCTGGAAGACGGAAGAAGAAGGAACTGTCATCGTATTTTTCTCGCCATGGGCGACGAACTCTGTACTTCGTTGTATAACATCACGTCGCAAGCGCTCCGGCACTCTCCAGGTGAAAAGAACTCTTTGAGATTTCGAAATTACATTTAAGCCAAACGTAAGAGGAAATAAATAGATGCAAAAACGTGGTATGAAGAAAGAAAATGAAAAAAAAAATCTGTATCCACGCGGCTCCTAGTGATAATAAAAGTATGTAAGAAATGTTGAAAAGATTAACGAAACGTATGTGAACATTTTTTCATTACTGATGTATCTGTAGTTTATTTATGACTTTCCTTCTAAATTCCACACCCAAAATTACCTCCTAATTTGTTGGGTCGCGCTCGAATTTCGTATGAAAAGTAACAGCAAAATTAAGTTATTTTCTTCATACCGTATGTTCATTTCTCTAATCGCAAATGATAATTAACGATTGATTTCAACGACCTAACATCGAGAAAATAAATATTACATGAGGATTGCAATAACCCATTGACTCTGTTCGCCATGTAAATAGGTGCAGCTGTCACAGTCACGATTACACATGTGTTAGTTTCGGCGCGCGCGCGTGTTCGTGTGTGTATTTGTGATTGATGAATCCATAGAGATTTGACGTTGCATATAGAATGAATCATAGGGGCGTATGGATACACGGGGTAACCTTGTATGTCGGCATATTTGCTGACATATTTGCCAAAGTGGAGTTGCATTCTCTAGCACGAGTGCGCAGAGAGACCTATTTGAGCTGTCCTACCGAATTCCTATTTTCGCATATCCCTGCGTGCAAATTTACTCGTACTTTTTCATCCTTGGAGACATGTTACAATGAAATAATGTTTCTAAACTCTATGCTGAGCGTTAGTGAAATATTAAAAGGTCGATTAATCAGTTGAATATGGGCACGTAAATATTTTTCAATAAAATAACTTGTTTTTCGTCATTTCTACGGTATTTTTATCGGTTCTTTAGAGACCGTCAACAAACTACCATACAAATAAAATTCTTACGCGTTTTAGTGAAAGTTTAAAATTTAAATTTAGCAATTAATGATTTTCTCTTGTTCACGAGAATTCGCGAGAATGAACTTTTTTTAAAAAAAGACCGTCTGTCTAGAAAATTTTCAAATTGTCATGAGTTTTTCCAACTGTAGAAATATTTTTAACTGAATCGGTAGCGCTGTATTGTATTTCAAGTCCAGGAAGGGAAAACAGAAAAAAATGGTTCAACCGCCAAATTTATCGTGGTTGTCAGGCGCAGATTTATTTTCCGAAAAAGCAAGCATCGCGGTTTTATCATGCAACAATTTATCGTGGAAATGTAATATAATTTGTCGTATTATTGATTTTTTCAGTTTGCATACATTTGTGCACAGATTCTAATATTCTTGAAATAATATTGTGTTCCTATTAAAAATTGATTTGATTAATGGGTTTAATACTGATACGACGATGCTTTTATACGATATGCCAATTATTAAAATGCATAGTCAAGTAACAGAGACGATTCGGTATATAAACTGATAATATATCGATGTGCATGGCATTGAAAGCAGTGTAAGAGCATGTGAGATTGTGTGCACATTGAAACGTGCATGATGATGGCGTCGGACCGGATGCACGGGAGACGAGATGAATCGTCCGAGGTTCGGGATAGCGTCACGTCTCTGTGATATCGCTTCGTTACACCATTAGCCATTTCTCCTCGCAACCACTCATTTTCCCAGTGACGTATATATATGAATGTATAAATATATATTCGACACATAATCTCGTCGAGCCAGATTTCGTCGATTACAAGACAGTTGATACCAAAAAAAAGTGACGTTATAATTCATTCGTAGTTTAATAAATAACGGATACGATAAAATGCATGAATCTCTCTTCTGATTGATCATCGTCCAACCGGATATTTCCACAACACGCCCCGATGCTCTCTATGTCAAAAGCAAAAAAACCGTATCGGAATTTCGTTTTTTTTTTTTCCTTTTTTTAGTCAACGTTAGAACGAGTTTGCAACAAATATCGATAAACCCGCGGATTTGGATTTAACATTTTTTTGAAAACATTTTCGATACTTAGATTGTTTTTTATATTTCTAATCGAGCGGAATAAGCATCGGGAAATATACTGAATTTTTTGACACGAAAAAACAAAAAAACGATTTGTTTTCCATGAATTTCGAATATATCGAAAAAAACACGCACAATGTGTAATATATTTCGATCGTTCATTCATTTTTCTGTGTAGGGGTTTTAAAAAAACTGCGTTTTTTCCTTGCAGCGTGAAATTTTACGCTCGTAGTGCCCCCACAGTTACATTCAAAAGTTAACTCATCGGTTAATTTTTGAAAACTTGCACACGATTCGCAGTTTAATCTAATAATATTATTTATTATATCTTATAGGAATGGAAAAACACATAAACTTTCAGGTAAAAAATCAAATATGATGGTCACAGTTTGAGGAATAACCAACGCACGAATCTTCAATTTTGTATCCTTGTATCTCTGAAATTGAATAATTGAAATACTTTTCTGTTTTGTTTTTCAGACAAGGTTCGTCGCATGGTTCGTTGCTATTGCGAAAAAAATAAGGAAAAATATCTGTAAAAAAGTTCCAGATTTATAACGTGAATCGTGAATTTTTCTATGGCTCCTCATAAGAACGCACGTAAAACAGTGCAATCCTTTGCCTCTTGAAATTTCGAACGTAGTTTTGTAATAGTGCCCTTGAAACATCCTTAAAACTAAGAAAAAATCGCTTTTTACAAACGCTTTGACAGAACTACTACATTAAACAATAGTAGGACCAAGAACTGTGTACGATCGTACACCTTTATACGATCAATCTAATCAACGAGTGTAAAAAAGGATCAAAGGACCACGAGTCAAGCACAAGGTGCATTTGCGAATGAAGGAGCACTTTGTAATCCCGAGATTGCAAGATAGGGCACGTTTCCTCACAAAGCACAGAGACGCACCGCACGCTTGCCTGCTGAAGCTTTCAGCTAAAGCAGTAATGCAATTGAACTTTCCCTTCTCGTTTTCTCTTTTGTACCCTCTCTCTCTCTCTCCTTCTCTCTATCTGTCTTTTACGAAAGAACATAAATATAGGGTTCTCGGACCAAGCAACAATCCAAGAACATTTCTGTCTGCAAAAATGTTGATAAAAACACTCAACGAGGCATTATGCGATTGTAATGTGAAATAGAATTTAGATTTTCTTTGCTTTCATGAACCAAGACCATCGTTAGACTGTGATCAGAAGAAAAAAAAACGAGTATACATTTTGATGGTTGTTTTTATTTTTTATCAGCGAGCGAAACATTTTTTTTATTATTTCAAGTGTTTCTGCTTTTTTTCACGATTTTATGGGCTCTTTTATCTCTTAAGCCCTCTTGTTACTTTATTTTACAACCTTTCGTGTTTATTTAAGACCCTGAAGAAAGTTGTATCGCATTTACACGAGTATAGAAGAATTGAACTTTGGAAAACCTGGCTGAACTGTGTTCAGTTGGTTGCCATCATTGAAATATCCGAAAAATGTACTGCCCGACAGAGATCATTATGCAAAAGTCACGGTTGAGCGATCACCCATCGGAGTACAAGACTAGGCCAAAGCTTTTCGATGCAAAGGCAATGCAAGAAGAGAATTGCCCTTTTAATGTTATTCATGGAAATATCCAAAATCCAAATTGCACATTTGCACTCCAGAACCGTCATGATTACATTTTTTCCATCTTCAAACTGTTCTTCGAGGCAGTTAAAAAGTTTTTTTTATATGTCCATAAATGTATTTGTTCATAACAATTAAAAGAATATCGAATAATGAAACTTATCTCCAAGCACGGTAGCCGGACGAAAAAGCACATTCAATTGGAACAACCTTATAATTGAACAGCTTGGTTGGAGAAAAAAAAGAAAATTGTAGTTTGTAAATCGAAAATTCTTTACTTATAGCTGGAATCTATGGAATTTTATCGTGTATTTTTTTTTTTCTATCGATTCTTTAACGAGCTTATATTAAATCCTCCCGAGCTTGTATTCGGTTATACCGACGAAAAGTTGAAGGATAAAAAAAATAAAAAGCTAATAATAATAAAATTAATCGAGAGGAAAAAGATACACAGGACGCACATAAAACCGAACACAAACGAAGAGTTCTCTTGGTGGACAAAGAAATTGATATTTTTCTCGTTTGGAAGCCACCCAAAGTCTGTCGTTTACCACATATGTACCAATGAGCCGTGACGTGTAAAATGGTCCTATATTCTAAGGGAAGAGGAGAAGATAGACGGAGAAATAAAGAAAAAGAGAGAGAGAGAGAGAGAGAGAGAGAAAGCGAGGGAGAGAAGAGGGTCAAGTCTGTGTGGATGTTCTTTTTTTTTCTTTTTTTGTCAAGTTTTGTGAGTGTACGTAGTTATATACGATAACGATACGGTAGCTTCGCTATTTGATCCGACGCTCGACCTGCTTGCATTTCAACGTGCAAAGATTTAAGCCGTTACTCTCTGTCTCTTTGTCTCTCTGTCTCTCTCTCTCTCTCTCTCTCTCTCTTTGTGGGACAGATTGCAAATCGCTGCGAATATTTGACTCTGTAATCCTGTACGACACTTTAACGGTCTATAATCCGAACCCATAATAAAGAGAGTTTCGAGTTTGTCGCTGTACCAGGCTGCACTCTCAATAAAGAATTTCTACTTTTATTTGATGGATCAAAAAGCATTGCAAGAGTTATTCTATCGTGAAGAACAGTACGAATGACCACCAGATTTAAGCCAATTTTTCTGCTGTTATACAACTGTGAAAATAAACTCCGGAAAAAATACCGTTTCCTAATTGACTTTCATTTTTTTACCAAAAAAAATCGGGTTTCTTGGCCAAATTTGACGGGAGAATTAATACGAGTTCAAATGAATCGTATATGTTTAGAAAAATGATCAATAGATCTGATCGATTTGTTGATAATGATAGACAAACAATTTTTTTTTTTCCTCAAAACCCGAGTATTACGTCAGGTATAATTTTCTTGTATCTAAGTTTCGTGTATTCCAGTGTCATATTCATTTTCCTTGATCGCAGGGCCCTAATTATACAATAGTCGCTTTGTCTCCGCACATGAATTAATTCCCTTGGCCTAAACCTTTACCCACCGTAAACCTGTACCTGGGCACAAGCAAAACACCGACACGCTCCCATATTCTCAACTGGAGAAATTTCTCTCTCCTCAACTATTATAAAACTGCACATAATGCATGTTCCAAAATCTCTATGTCTCCGTAAGTCCATGAGCATATGAAGAGATACAATAGTAGACTAGATTTGCGTGAAGATTGCCATACGTTGAGAAATTGCGACAAGAGCGAGACGAATGCTCGACTTAATTATGTAATTACTATAGCTAAGATCTGCAGACTGGAGAAGGAGAGATTTCGACAGGCACTGAATTATTTCTTGAGGACAAAACAGTCGTTGCAAACTGATTTTGCAAGCTTTGTTGGAATAACTCGCTTGATCGACGTTACAAATTCCGGAAATGAGTCTTATAAACACGTATACCCACGAGGATGACATGGACGAGGATGTGGTAAACGTGTAGCAAACTTCTTTTGTCCAGAAACCAAAATATGAATGTATTTTTTCTTTCGTTTTTTTTCATGCACTCGTCAACGAAACTCGAATGCACTGATTTTCAAGTCACTCTAATTTATGGTTCATTGTGGTTTTGAACAAAGAAAATAAACAGGCAAATTGTTAGTTTTTTTTCATTGAAGGGGTTCTTAGTTAGAAATACATAACAAAATATGAAGTTGAAAAAAAATCGAAATATTTGTCGTGTGATTCATCTTAATCGACTTTACTTGTAATTTAAAAACCTATTGCTTGTGTTTGAATTTTTGACGAACTTAAAAATCTTCGTATTCATCAGTTGTCATTAATCGAGGAAAATGCAAATGTTTATTTTTCAAACAAAATTATTTGCGAATATGAAGCGAACTTTGCTGTTTTGTAAGCAAAATTATTTACGGATATGAAGCAAATTAAGTTATTTCACTGAATATACTGTTGAGACGTGAAAAAATCTGGTTGATATTCGCAAACGATTTTGTTGAACGTATTCAAGAAGACATTTTCGGATCAACAATACTCGGTTTTCGGATCATGAACCTATTTTACTTTGCGTGCTTTTGAGTGAGTGAACGGACTGCTCTTGTTCTTTCTTATTCTCTTTAATCACTTAAATTCATCCTAATAAGCTGAGGAGAGAAAAGAGAAAGAGCAGAGGAAAGAATGAAAGAAAGGAAAAATAAAAAGAGAGAAAGGAAGAGTCGAAGCTCTCGAGAACTGGTGGAAGTCAAAATGCTGGCCATATTGTGTGGTAAACGTTACCAAAGATAAACATATATATATATACGTATAAAGGCTTTTTTCATAGCTGCTATATACACAGATGAGTTATAGTGAGGGAGAGAAAAAAAAACGACGAGACGCTGAGCCAGACGGAGACTTTTGGTAAAAAATTTGCCAATGTAGACGTGGGCGAAGTCTGAGACATTATTCTATATATATGTAAATTCGTGAACGTGTATTTAACATGGAGAAAAAAAGTGTTCCGAGCTCAGGACACGTCGAAGGGTCATCCTAAAGAATCCATTTGTTCATGGAACGCAACGCTTTGACAGACAAAAAAAAGTACGTATATCAGTGGAGTAATGAGAAAAGTAATAAAAGGAGACGATCGTTAATCAACAGTAGAGAAGTTTCCAAGTCACAGGGGTAAGAACATTCGGCAAAATATAATACAGTCGAAAATATTCGAAATAAAAAGAAATGGTGACCGAAGCTTTATGAAGATAAGACAAAGTCGTATGTTTTTTTGTAACGAACTTAGAGACAAGAGGAGAAATCATGTGAATTGAATAATTATTTCAATTATTTTGAACGCTCAAAATTCAAAGTAGATTCTTTACACGATATTTAATTGTTACTAACGTAATCGTTTGTAAACACGTTGAGGATATAACATTGTAGAGATGCGTAAATTCAATTTGCGCAATGTTCGAGAAAACCAAATCGACAGGCCTACAGAAAAGCTCTATCGATTTACCGTTAACTCTCTTCTCTCTCTCTCTCTCTCTCTCGCTCTCTCTCTCTCTCTCTCTCTCTCTCTCTCTCTCTCTCTCTCTCTC
>JACEOJ010000090.1:2165206-2439208 GCA_013761285.1 Campoletis sonorensis
CTCTCTCTCTCTCTCTCTCTCTCTCTCTCTCTCTCTCTCTCTCTCTCTCTCTCGCACAGCGAATCCGTCGGATTCAGCGGTAGCGAAGAGAGCTTCGAAACAGAATAAAAAAAGCAAAGAACTGAGAGAAAGACCGAGAGAAAAAAGAAACAACGATGTATATTTATGAGAGTACGATGAGTCCATATAAATGAAATGATATTAGAATCCAAAAACTTTGGTACCTTATAACTAAATAAGAATATGAAAAATATTTAAATATTATAATCCGTAACTACGAAACAGTAATGTAAAAAAGCATAGAAGATAAAATAAAGAATAGAAATAAGAAATGAGAGAGCAAAAGAGAGAAAGAAATTTACAATCGGCGAATCAAAGCATTTTTCGTCAAAAAATCAAGCTCTTTGAACGAACTAATTAAAGGCTTTCGTAAGACTCAAGAACGTGAGGAATATTCAATTGGAGAATACATGATGGCGAGAAGATCCATCAGCCACCTCCCATCAAAGGTCGTTGCAGAATCCAACACGTTCTCGTAGCTGTCGCGACAAACTAATCATATCGCAAGCTCGAGAGGGAAATCGTGGTTATCGGAGGTTGGCAAGAAAAGGGAAGGGGTGTAAAGGGAAGAGAGTCCCTGTTGATAACTCAGGGACTTGCTCTGTGTGTGGGTACGTCTGTGTGTATTTGTGTGTCTGTATGTGCACTGCGCTTGAGTGATAAATAAATTGGGTCGCTCGCGAAACCAACGAGGAGGCCGACCTCGTTTTACCCGAGAGACGCATAGACGCCCGCGCGATTTCTTGTTCATTCGCTCTCGCCGCAGCAAACGTGAAAACATATATATGTTGCCGTGCATGTACAGACACATAAATACTATAGTGTTCCTTCGGGTTTCAAAGCTTCAAATCAAAGACAGTTCTAGCCTGGAGATATCGTGCAGAAAATTCGAATTCATTTTCTACCTCGAAAGTATTGAAGTAAATTCATTTTACGTAAACGACCAATTGATCGAACAAACATCAATGTATACGTTCGGCAATAATAAAATTTATGCACAAATTCTTAATACTTTGAGCCTTCGGAATGAATGAAATACAAGAAAAGAAATGATTCCATTGTGTTCCCATGATTGAAATTGGAAAAAAGAAATCTTTCGATCGAGTCTCAATTTTTCCAATATATTGCATGGATTCTACTAGAACCTGATAAAAAGTCTTGTTCATTTTCGTAAATTAAGCCTGCACCCAAATGTTTAATAGAAAAAAAGGGCGATCGTTGCATTGCATATCGACGTAACTTCGACATTGTATAAAATAATAATAAAATCGTCACCGGAAGCCACAATCAGAGAAAACACTCAATCACCTTCCCTTTCAACAATTTAAACTCTGAAATTAATGCACGCTGAAGAAATATGACTTGAAATTGAGGACTCGAGTTAGAAAGAATCTTCGAGTTAAATTACACGATTTTTATCGCATTTTTTTTTAATAGCTTGCGTAACTCTTTCTCTTTTTTTTCCTCCCACCTCACCTGTTCCAGTTGCTGTTCATGTGTGGCCCTCGTAAGTGTATGATTTTCAAGTTTGCATGGTTGGAATGCATATAAATTCTTTGTTTTTCTTCAGAAAAATGCAAAATTTATATGCAATGTTCGGCTACGGTAGTAAAATGATAGTTCATTGCGAGCTGAAAACTAAATTCACAAAAAAAAATCAGATAATTCGGTAATTTCAACAACTGTGATGAAAAAAATGTATATATTTCGTTGCTTTTCAACGATGCAAACTTCAATATCATTAAGTGTTGCCCACAGCCATTTTTTTTTTAATTAGTTGAAACTGGATAACCCGACGAAACTGAGAAAAGTTGGTTTCCATTCACCGATTGATACGCGAGACGGTGTTCAACTAAATAAAAAATGAGACCGGTCACCCAACCGAATGTTCACCTCACTCGAGGCTTGACTTGAAAATCAACGAAATCACACACAAATCGCGCTCACTGTGTATTTGCAGTCTCCCTGTGTATATGGATGTGAAAATCCGGTAGCGTAACGGTATATCCAAGAGGCAAAGTCGGATAAAAATCTGATGGGAGTGTAACTTCACAAGAAATTTCCCCGATTCTCTTTTTAGTTCTCTCTCGCGCTTGGTATGAGTCATTACAACAATTTGATGTAATTGCGTAGGAAATATGAGTGCACAAGTGCTATTTGATATCTGAAAGTTGATGAACTAATTACTTGGACAAAGTACATGTGAATACATGCGAGAACTCGTTACATCAGCAAAGGTCATGAACTTACGAGAATGTTTATATTTCGGTCTGAAAAATGTAAATAGAAATTGGATGAAGTTTTTTATGACAATTTTGCAGCCGTATGGAACGATTATTCGATCAAAGCACATTCATTGAAATTTTTACGCTTGGGAGTCAATTAAAATTAATAGTTCATAATATGCGCTATTTTTTGAATATTTTTTGTTCTCGTCCATTTTTGTGACATTCGTCAACGTATGGATACATTTTGGGGAACAAAATTTCAGTCGCAAAAAATTGGCCTTTACGTTTTCTCGTCTCATCGAAAATGACAATGAGAATTATTTCTATAATCACATAGCAACCATTAATATAACTGAGGCGTGAGCAGTCTCTGGAGTTAGGCAACGTCAACGTCAGCCTTTAAGAAATCATGATGGACTGAAATAATATGATCAAGTCTCGTCTACCATTTCGAATTACATCATTTTGATAAACTTCGTGACAATTCTCTCAAACACCAATTCTTCTTCGTTAATAACGACAGTACAAAAAAGAACCTTATCATAAAATCTGTTTAAAATTATCATTTTTACAATGATACGTGAAAGCTTCATATCCAAAGTGCAATTATAATGTTTTTTTGTTTGTTTTTTTAGTTAGAATTTTGAAAAATGGCTACACAAGCTATTACCTTGCTTTTGCGAGTTCGGGCTCTAAACAATAATTCAACAAATAGTCAAATAAATTAACGTAATTCTAATATATGAATGAAATGAAGGAATAGATTAATTGAGTTTATTTATTTATTTATTCAACATAACGAGCAATAAAAATTGAATTTAAATTGAATTATTGTTAAATTTAATTACTATCTGAGTTAAATTTTGTTTTAAGAAATCTTTTCGTTGCAATCCAGCTGAGAAAATTTCGATAATACAAATAATGAAAGGATAACTACAAAAAAAAAATGAACGTTTTTTCACTGTTATTAAAACGATTATCCTGTTAAATAGTTGTCGAGTTTGTCAATCTAATTGGTGCGTTTCTACAACTGTGATTTCGTACCTTTTGGAGCATCTATAGTATTTAAGCAATGGCGTTAGAATTTCTTGGAGCGATGTGTCTTGATTCTCGTTTTACGTTATCCTTAGGCGTTTCTGCCACGCTTCTGTACTATTTGGACGTGTTCCAAGAGTTTCCCAGACGCCGTTTTTTATCCTTCGCCCCCTTCTTCCCCTCCTACCGTCTGCTACACACACGACTATGTGCACATCCCTAGATTTATGTATATAACTAACTGCAGTTGCAACAAAAAACTGTTTCCTGCATAATACGACTTTCCGAGCAGCATTTAGAACACTTGGAAAATATATTTAAGTAAGAGATGAGGGGAGTTTAAACGGCCAAAGGACAGTCTGTTATATTCAGGTTTGCTTTAATATTCTCTTCCAAGCTCAGTAAATAAAAAATAACAAAAATATATGAACATATAGAAAAAATTTGAAATTACAAGTGAATTCAAATATAACTTTTCGACAAATCTTTTCACTCATAAAAATCGGTCCACTAGTTTTTTAGTAATGAAATAAATAAATAAACAAATGAAGGGTTACATTTTTTTTTTAATTGCAATTTTCATACTTCATTTCAATATTGAGAATGATTCGTTAAGAAATTTCATCGAATACGAAAGTTCCAGGCACAAAATTTCGAGCACATTTAAAGGGAGTTTCTCTCGATGTTGCTAAACAGAAGCCTTTCGTGGTTTCTATTTTCCCGGAACTTCATATATCTACGTTTCGTGAGCTTGTTTTTCTTTCCATTCCAGAAATGTTAGAAAATTCATCGATTCGTCGTTTCAACGCTGAATATCGTTGGAGTCAAATAAAAGCATAAAGTGGCTTTTATTTGATTCATTTTCTATACCATGAAATGTTCATTCTATTTATTCAACGTCAAAATATGGTATTGGAAGAATTTAAAAAAACGAGTGTAGAAATATTCAGCATGTTTCCGACATTTGTTTCACAAAATCGAATCATTCGAGAGACGTTAAAAATGTCTGTAAATCGAATTCCCTAAAGTTATCAAAATTAAAAGTTGTTTTGTTTCACTAATGAATAACCATTTGACTAGGAATTTCGTAATCAATATTTTTTTTCAATATCCCAAGATATGAAAAAGAAGCTTCTATACAAAAGTTTTGACGTTTCGATCGGAAAAGTAAACAACTGTTTTTATTCATCGATTCTTTTCGTTTGTTAAATTGAGCAAATTTTTATCATATTTTTGGTGTCTGAGTCCCATGAAATGTAATATGCTTCTAGTGCATGGAGCCAATTTGCTTTGCAGCAAATTATAATTTGTTTTATTGTTGGACTCTGATGAAAGAAAGAACAACTAAAAAAAAAAGAAAAGAGAAAGTATTTCGTTTCGTTGGAACGATGAAAACTTCAACATCGTGGAAAAGGTAAAAATAACAGGAACCGTGTTAATTTAACCTCGAGTTTCCGTTTCGTATATGTGTATAATTTGAGAATTTGCTGCCGTGCAAACGTATAGACGCTAACCTGTATATAACATTTCGCTAAATTCCTGGCAAAGTTTTCATTCTAACAGCGAAGCATAAACCTGACGGCGTTTCGAAGCTGCGGTTTGAGGGAATAGTCTCGAAGCTCGCTGCATGTTTCAGACTTCCGAGCATAGGTTACTCTATTGGATATAATAATAAATAGTTTGTATAAATTCAGGACTGTATAAACCAGGCATAGATATATTAATCAGTAAAACCACCAACCAGAACACCAAAGTCCATGCCATGAGACAATTAGTTCTTCAGCATTGATAAGACCATCTAACTAAGAACTTGCAATCAAACCTCAGATAATCATAGCAATTACGAAAAATAGATGAAGCATTCGTCGATTAATTTATTGCGACCAATTAACTAAATCCAATTAAAATAGACGTTCGTCAGTTATTCTTTTGTCTGTTTCATACGTCTCTTTTACTCCTTTGTCGTCGGAGTTTTCATATTCTTAACGGTATGATTCATCCAATCATGAAAATTCATCTCGAATTTCGAAAAGTCACTTTTTGGGATACCGTTCGACCCATTGAAATGAAAAAAGTTTATGCAACGTGAGAAAATACCAAAAATTCGCTTGAACTTTTATATTTCGATCGAATAAACTGTGTGAAAAATGTTCAGTGTCCAAATTTTCAGCTATTTCTCTCGCTCATCGACAGTTCATACAGATTGATCCATACTTTTAAATATAGAGGCGAAATTTGTAAACTGTAAACAAGCTTTTGCTCTCTACATTAATATTCCAATATTGATTATTAATTATTTATTTAGTCGAGGATTAGGGATTTGAAAATAAATTTTGGTTGTGCCACTTCTTATTAGTTTTGTTGACAGAAATGTGTCATTTTTGCAATAAAATTTACGCCAAATTTTTTACGATAAAATGTGAAATTTTGTGTTTTTTTTGTCATTTCATGACGTTTTCAAAAACTATTTTACAAGCTGCCTAAGGAGGTTGATAATCATTATTGTTGCAGAATAATTTTCGACTTATAACAGACAGATTGGAGACTATTTAAAAAAGAATTTTCAAAATTCCAAAATACGACACTGTCAAAACTATTTTCTGGTAAGAACCAATTTTTTTTCATTTCAAAAGTACATTCAGTTGAGCAACAAAATATACTGTTGAGGTGTTGACAAATATTTCCGATAATAATTAAATTCGACGTATTCGACAAAGTATTTGCATTTCCAACAGAATCGGATTTTTATTGTGGATTGGTGGATAATTAAAACGATCTTACAAATGAAATAGTCAGGTGTTTGCGAGTGAATTGTTAATATTTTTTTAATATTTATAATGTATTATTTAAAAAAATTGTAACACACGATTCGTCGTCGTTTGCGTCAAGAGAGCTAAAAGCTCTTATATACCATTATGGAAACAACGAGGCTTAATAAGATCCATAAGTGACGTAAACCTCAAGCAAATGTGTGTATAAAACGGTTTCGAGTTTCAAGCATTGGACCTATAAGCACGACTATAGAGGCAATCATGTTAATTTAAACCCTCTTATAGTTTGAGTACATTTTTACTTAAAAATATTAATATCAATGGATCAGCTTGACAATAAAAATAAACACTATAGTTTGACTGACAAAAATGTGTCATAAGCTTGAGATTTTAATGAAAGAACTCATCACTCATGCGTCATTAATAATTACAACCTCATTAGAAATTGGATGCAGCAAAAAAAAAAAAAAAACACAAAATTGGTGTGCATCCTCGAAATACATTAGAAAATGTTGAATTTTATTTCCAATTTTTCGAACGTTGTAAGTATTTCCTGATTTATCTACTTTCTAGATGATCTAAGTTCAAAGTCAGTTTAATTTAGCTCCAGAAGCAAATTGGTATTGGAAACTTCGACAACGTTGAAAAAAAACTTGTTTACAACGCTGCTTTGATATTTTATCGTATATATTGACAGAAAACGTTCTGCTACACAGCTTCGAAACAAATTTATTGAATACTAGCCATACCCATGGCTTCGCCCGTGGCTGAAAAACTATAGAAGTTGCAATAAAAAATGACGATATTTCCAAATTTTCCATCAATTCACGATAATAGATATAAATTCTCTTGGTTTTTTAATTATATTTCAATTAGTAATTCTTGTTTTTTTACTATTGACATTTGTTTATTAATGGTGAATACAGGGTTAAAAAAAAATATCATTGTTGAAAATTAACCGAGTTGTCTTATATCTGAAAGTAAAAAGGAAAGAAAAATCCCTGACTCCAATAACTTCAACCCCGAACACGTAACGAGAATGACGTTTTAATAAAATGATAATGGAAGGGACAGCTGGTATGGACACGTCATGTCCTTTTGTTCAAACTGATGAAAAGTGGGTCTATCAAAAAGGAAAAAAAAATGAATAAAAAAAAACCAGGCTCCAGTGTCAGTGACCTCTCGTGGAAAAATAAAAATTCTTTATTCCAAAACTATGAGGGCGATAGAGACAAACGAATATTTTTTCTCAAAGAAAAATCACATGCCCTGAAAAGGGGAGAATTTATTCGGGTGCTGGAGAACCGTTCATCCACGTGATTTAAAAAGTACAAACCGTAACACGCAAGGGTTCACGCAATCACACTTTTTGTTGTTGTTGTAATCATGGGTTTCAAGGCACGAAAGAAAGACACGGTTTAGTGAAATTATATAGAGCTCTGTAATACGAAATTGATCCTAGACGATTATGAAATCGTGTGTGTATACGAGCAGCCTATCGTCTTCACTGCCGTAAACACTTTTTTCTTCAGGACAATGCAAAATTTGTATGCAACATTTGGGTACGATAATTAAACGATAGTTTATCGAGAGGTAAAAGGTAAATTCACAAGAAAGATTCAGACAATTGAAAATTTTCAACAACTCCAAAAAAAAAAAAAAAAAAAACATTCGTTGCGTTCCAACGATGCAAACTTCAATATCATTTTTCTTTTACGTTCTCTCGTCAATCGACACTGCCTTCTTCTGTCGTTTTCTGGCCCAATTCCAAGAAACTGTTATTAGGAATAATTTTGAGAGAAAAAATAACATAAACAATCAGAAATATCAATGGATTTTTCATTCTGAGATAAGGAGAGTAATTTTTTTTCTTCTAAACTATCGAACGAGCCATTCAACTTGAAGAAAACATCAGATCGGTACCCCTTTGCGTGGGCGAAACAACGCGAAATCAGCAACAAATTGGTGGGAACGAAAAAGTATTTTTCTTTTTTTTTCCCCATGGATCTCGAGCATGCGAGGTCGAGAAACTTCACATAATCAAGCAGCACGAATTCCTAAGTCGGTTTATTGAAACGTCTTTCGGCCTTGAACTTAGAACGAAGTATGGGTGCGTGCCAGAGAAAGTATACACTTTTTCTCAGCGCTTCCGATTGAGATTGACCTCACATTGTATTGTGTTCACGCTCTATAAAGGTTCATGACTTACATTATTTTAGACTCTTCCGGAATTACTGAGACTTATGGAATAAAGTAAAAATCATAGAATTCTTGAAAAAATAAAGTTATAACTTTATATATAAAGAATTTTCATTCAATTTCAATGATGAAAACTTCAAAACCATCGCAAACGTTGCCTTTTTTTACTCCATATCTCAATTGCTTGAAAAAAACTTGAAAAAGAATAATAAAGTTGGATGGATCTTAATGTCGCTTTCAAAATGCTGGTAATCAAGAAATCAATCGAGCGTAACGACGAAAAACAAATCATGAAAATCCCTCGGGATTCGTCGTAACTTGGGCAAGTTTATGGATTGATTATTCAGAAAGTGTGCAGTAAGAATAGCGAACAAATACCTATATACCGATATAATATTTTTTTTATTGCCGCACTGAGATAAAATCATAAAACTTATGATGTTATCATAATAAAAACACGATAAGAATTAAAAAGTTCGGAAAGTTTGCAAGAATTCGTTAGAAATAACGAATTCTAGTTTCTTCTAGTTTCCGTAATCTTTAATCAATTATTGCTGCGAGTTCGTACAACAAAGAAAGAAAAAAGATAGAAACATTGAAGGAGCTAACAATCAAAATAAAGAAAAATCAATATCGATTATTTCAGCTGTGCATTCAAGTCCATCGTCAAAATTGACGTTAAAAAAAATATTCAATCGGATGGTTTTTGCGATCTCAAAAGCCACAAGTAGGGTCGAGGGAAGTCAATACTTGGTGGGGTGACCGTTTAGTCACGCACCAGTTCGCGCATCGATCGCTGGGCGGCAGGCCGTTTTGCTGAGTTTCCGATTGTCGAAACTGACAGAAATTCAGTGAAAATGTGTGAAGGAACATTGAAAATCAAAAATAATAAATAAATCGTGTAAAATAAACAGAGAAATAAGTATTATACAATAATTCATGTCGACACGCAAAGACTAACAATTTCGAAAGATATCAACAACAATTCATTTGAATACTTTTATTAAATTGAAAATTTAAATCTATTTTTCGTAGAAATGAAAAAAATTACCGATTTTCTAAATTTTCAAACGTCAAAAACGTGTAAATAAATAATCTATTGCAGTAAACAAAAAAATATTTGATTTTCGTAGTGGAACATTGTAAATAAACAATGAATTCTGATAGAAAAAAAACCAAAAAACTTTCGTTGGTTAGCAACGATAAAAAATTTTTACATCGTCACATCGAACGATCTTCCGTAACATTTCTACAAATCATGTTTTTTTTTTCTCTTTCGTAACGAATAATATAAAAACAAGGAAATAAGAATGAAAAAAAAAAAAAAAAAAAAATACAAGAATAAACCGGTTACTTGATGATTCACGGGAGTAGCCAGCTACGAAAGCCTCAACTGCTTTGTATATAACAACACAGGGATGCTCTCTATACTGCTCGTAGGCTTCACGTCATATGTTTCTCACGTGTATAAGTAAGAACACGATCGCGAGAGGGGGGAGAACTAGGAGGACTGACTTCGCGAGACGTCGTTGTCCTCCTCCCTTTAGACACATACATGTACGAGTCTAAAATTTAACTTCCCCTTTCCCCCTCTGTCACGCATGATGCACATGACCAACGAACACCAAAGAGGAAATTGACTCATAAACCGAGAAAAAAAAGTATTTCAATATTTCCCAAACCTCCGCGCTGGTGACGCGCATTTGATTATGCCAAAATCATGAACTTTATTGCATGATTCCTTCTCAATAATATTTCAAGCGAATTTACATATTTTTCGTACTGAAAAGGTAGAAAACACATGTAGGCACAAAAAAAACATTAAAAGCAACTCGAACGCTATCGTAAAATAACTTTAAACTCTAGTTTCATCACTTTTTCCGATTCCCTCTGATACGTCATCAAAAACGTATTTCAAACCGATTACTAATCACTTTTTAATTGTGCTGTGAAGCAAAAATGTTTTTACGATGAATTCTTGAAAAGACCAATTGAATGAAGTTCGATTTAAGTACGATTCGGTGAAAATAGACGAAATGCCAGATGGAGAAGAAAGAAATGTTTACTTCGAAAAAAGAGCGTGGATGTTACAGAGAAATGAAATCAAAATCGATGAGAAACAAAAGGAATTTTTTTTTTTCTATTCAACGAACCAGCGAAAAGCGATCATCCACAGTGTAGTAAGTAGCAACCACGAAATTTAAAAGAAAAAAAAAGGTTCCTAGTTCAAACGAATATTAATCTAGCGAATTAATATTCATTATAAATGTAGATTAAATGGGGAAAAAATACACTTAAAACCTCCACAACACGCTGGTATTGATGCACGGAGACAAAGAAGATAGAGCGAAACAAAGGACCTTCGAACAAAGGGCCACATATAAATTGAACCAAGTACGTTATTCTACGAAAAAAGAAAAAGTATTATTCTCATTTAAAAAAAAACGAACTCACCACTTTCAATATATGGAACGAGGAGCAGAAGGAAAAGGACGTATCCACACGTATCACTTGACATCGTAACCATATTCCCGCTCGTTCGCCACCGCGCAGGCTGACAATTATATTTATTAATTTAATATCACCACGAAACACTAAAAAAAGCACTTGTCACATGAATCACAAACGGTTAACCGTCATGAAAACAAACACGGTAAAACAATGAAGCACTAAAACCGAGGGAATAAAACAAAAACGCACTCAACTTCCTTTCGTCACTGTGGCGGGTTTGGGTGCTACGAAACAATTTCTCTATATATACAAGTACATCGTACATGTAGACGAATTTATCGCACTTTTTCTGCTCCGATAAAAACTCTATCGACTGAATCCCCCCTCCCCCGCCCGCTCCTTTTTTTGCCCAGGGACAGCACTTCTTAACCAGTTTCCCGTTCGGTCCGCCGATTAATGACGAACTCACATACGAACATGAAGAAGACAGAACACAGAACACAGTACGGAGAGGCCGTCTCCCTGATTGACTCGACGCATACACACTCACGCACAGAGACACGCTCGCAAAAAATAACAACACAGACACTCTCGTGAACAGGAAGAAACAACGCGAGTGTTGATAAATGTTGCGAAATTCAGATGACTTCACAAGAATTGTTTACACCATTAAAAAACGACCGATCCTGGTACGTCGAACGTATTTTTCTCGGGATGTAAATACTTTTTTCTTTCTCTCCTTCTTACACTTGTATCACAGCTGACTCAGCTTTGTCGTGCTCGGATAGCTCCGTTTGTTCAGTCTCCTCTAGTCTACACTAGTTTTCTCTTTTCATTTATTTATTCACTTTAGTTTATGTTATAATGGATTTACTCGCGTGAATGATTTAGAACAAGAACGCATCGCAGCAACGAACGACAACCGGAGGCAGCCGCCACCATCGCCTGCGCCACAGTCCTGCCACTGCCTGAAATCCCGCGAATCCCCCTTCTATGATCCTTCGTCGCTTCGATGCTCTATAGCCCGGACGCAACACGCGCACTTACACATGTATACGGCTCCACCTAGCGCCACTTTTTTTAACTATTCATTAAACTCATCTTGATGTCCTTCTGCGCTTGTGTATTAGTGTATTCCATTCTTATTTCCGACACACACTCTCTCTCTTTCTCTTTTTGTTTCGAGCCTACTTTTTCAAATTTTAACCTCGGTCCTTCCCTCTTCTTTTCTACAAGAGGCACTCTATGTCTATTGAACTCGAATAACCTCACTTTCTTTCTTGACAACTAATCACAACCAGATAGAGCTTCTGAAAACCAGTTTTTAACCTCCCACACATGAACGCCATTGTTGGCTTTTTTTATTAATGCCTTTTTTCAGCAGCCAAAGATATTTCGTTTCTGCGCATGCTCGGGCTCCGCAGAATCCCAAGCTCTCACGCAAACACACTCACAGGCGTTGTTACACCACTCCACTACGCACCGTTCGCTCCAAGCGGTCGAGCAGTTGTGTGTGTATGTACATGTGTTTGTGTTCATCGCTTTGAAGGGACGATGCGCTGCTGCGCGAATGCGGCCATTGTTGCGATGCAAGGCGGCGCAACGGCGTGAGCGGTGCGGCCATCATCATGCACTAACCTTACAACCCGCCGGTTTTCAAATAAAACGCAAACAATACGTATTTATGTGAAAAGCTCTATTCACCATTAATACGTCAAGAGATAAGGTAGTGACGCATCGACCGGTATTATAAATAATACATTAAGCTTATTATGTTTTTCCAATAAATGTTTAATTTTTCGGCATTGTGTGTTCTTCTCACCCAATTTCTGTTTCCCGCGAAGTCCAACTCCCACTTGTTTCGTTTTCATTTTAATGTCGTTAATACCACAAAAGCTGTCAATAAATCCTGTCAGTCGAATAACCACAAACCTTTTCCATTTCGTGTCTATGAAAATGCGACTTAACCAATAAAGAATGTTTTTCTGTTCTTCTATGTGAATGTTCAAACTGAGAAAACTATTGACGTAAAAAAAAGGAAAAGATGAAAATGATTGAAAAGTTTTTATCGTTTACGGATGACTTATTGGAATAAAAAATATAAAAAATGTTACTAACCTGTCGAGGCAAAATGAAAAAATTACATTTTCGATGAGAATATCTCGTGATGAGCAATCATTCGCCCCTCGAATCCGATGATTCCGAAAATTCTGATCAATATGAAAACTCCTCATGCTCTCAGACCAACACAGTGAATTCGTTACATTGGAACATAACAAATCGCGAATGGATCGCAGGTCACATGGCCACAGAGCCAAAAGCAACGAGCCTCCATCATAATGGACAAAAAACTGACGACGTGAAATCGATGAAATCCAAGTCTAAATCGAAGGAAAAAACAACCAAATGTTCGAGCTGTTTAAAAAGAAAAAGTGCACATTTTAGAGTCAAGAAAATAAAGTTTGAAAAGTGTTATTGGTGCTGTTGTTGTTATAGAAAAAGTGACACAACCAAAGACACTGCGGGGTCGACGTCGAAGCAGAAGAAAAAGCGAAACAAAATAAAAAATAAAAATAAGCTGCCTGTAGAGAAAAGCGAGTCTAAGGGGAAGGACGTTCAAGGGCAAAAAACAATCGAGAGAAATTACGAAAAATTACACAAAGAAGATAAAGAACGCGTAGAGAAATTAACAGACGATGAGAGGCGTCTGGAAATTCACGAAAAGAAAGAAACTTATCACGAAAAAACAAACGAAAGAAATAGGGAAAAACCTATAGAATCAAGTACGAACACTTTGCCGTTCGTAACTCCGGGTACATCAGCCGATCTGACAAAAAGCTGTTGTCATCTCTGCGCCCAAAATGCAATGTTAATATTAGGAACGGTTGGAAAGTCTCCTAGTCCGAAACGTATTCAGTGTGAGACAGAAACGAAGAGCACACAAGTAGCCGAAAAATATCGTGTAAGAACGAAATCGCAACCGATAAAAACTTATGACCGTGGTACAACCTGTCGACGATCCGACATGACGAAAAAATGTACTAAACTTCGTTTCAAAAAATTAAAAATATTCAAATACATTAGAAACATATTTACGAGGGAACAAATAGTCGCGTGTGATGCCCATTCATCGGTAAAACCCAGAAACCAAACGACATGTTGTATGAAAAACTGTCGATTTGTGGATTGAAAATATTGTTTTAAAAATGCAAAATGTGTTGGAAAAAAAAATAGAATGTACAATTTTTTTGATAGTTACATCCAAAAGCTCAAAATGGACTTAAAATTCGAAATAAATAAAGAAATCAAAATGAAGAAATGAAGATCTGTCTTGACGAAAAAAAAAAGAATTTTATTCGTGGATAAACAAATTGATTTTTGTAAACATTCGTGAAAAACTGTTTTCCCTGCGTACGACGCTGTTTTAATTCTTATTGATCGATGTTTCATTCGTTTTTGTCGCAATCAACTCAGTCTGAACTTCCGCTTCCATCTTGTCTTGTTTCCAAAATTCCTCTGGAGTTCCAACAGCTACTTGAGCCATTAGATTTGTTCCATGCGAATTCTCGATTTTGACAATTCGTGTTATCGTTTGTAAAACGTTCGACAGAGAAATAAATGTAAAAAGGGTCATGTATAGTTAGAAAAAACGCAAATTAATCAAAATACAAAAACTATAAACATAATGAAAATTGAAAACAAAGCTATCGAACGTCCTGAAAAAAAAGGTCTCGCGATTACTGCTTTTGATAAGAGTCTCCATCGACCAATACAAAAGAGTGGAATGTCTTTGACGATGATAAAAATTAGAATCAAAATGGCATGGACCTAAACTAGATTCTCTAAGACAATGACAATAGTTTTGGATCAACAACAAAAATAATGCACGGAAAAAATAATCTTTTGTTCGGCCATTGCACAATTTTATTTATACCGTCGTTTTCGTAAAATTGTGGTGACCTCGTTGTAGTGAGTCCCTATATTTGTAACGAGACATGACCCTTTTAATAAGTAATTATATTTTGTCCTACCAGTTCGAAAGTATCCACAGCTGTTGCAAATCCCTGGATAACTACATTGTTTCCAGTAACGCCTTCCTTCGTCAAAGCATTTTGTAATTTTTTTCGATATTTGCCTGTCATTGCATCATTACCATCCAAGAAATGATCGATTAACGTTAAATTGAGGATGCAATCGCGGATAAATCGCTTGACGGTGAAAATATCTTGGAAATTTTTAACTTGAAGAGCTTGACAGGACGAGCTTGTGAATGTTGGATACGTTTTTTTTTCGCTGCCGGTACCCGGGTTTTTCAAGGCTTCTTTCAGATGTTTCATTTTACACGTTAAATCGTTAAATTCTGTTAAAAAAAAATCTCGATAATTGTCGAATAAAAAGTACGCGAGGATTTGATTTGATGTTGGAAAACAAAATATTCCTTAACATTTTTCACAGGCCTCATAAAACTTTTTTTTGTGTCAAGGTCATTTCTGATGAATAATTTTGTCCTCATCAATATATGACCAAAAATACAACACTAGTTTTATTGGAACTTCAAATGGTCTTTTTTGATTTACGATATGATGCCCGGGTACAAGTAAATTCATATTATGTTGTTTATTTATTCAAAATCAAAGCCGTCGCAGTTTTTGAATACTTTTGTAACGATGCTTTTGACTCATCTCTTCTTACCTTTCGTTAACTCAGCCAAATTTGCCCGACTGTGTAATGTCTGTGATTCTTTCGTCACGTTAAAACGATTCACTCGTGTATTCTGCAAAAAATTTATAACAGGATCGGGAGTAGTATTGAGAGTGTTGACATTTTGATCGTGCAAAGTGCGCGACGGATTTTCCATATTTTAGGATTCATTGACTTGGGATTCATTCCAATTCTATGTCATTTCAATGCCGAGTAATTTTCTCTCCATGATCCATAACCTATAACCTCCACGAAATAGCCCCCCCCCTCTCTCGATCCATTCCTACTGTATTGTTTTTTTTTACTAACGAATCTCTGGGTGGTTGTTCAGTGGTATACGGTGTCCGCGATTAAATTATTCAGTCATGTACATGTAAACACACCTTTCAACCAATCAAAAATTAAATATAGGTTAACAGGACCACCACAGAACATCTATGCCAGAAAACATCTCTACCTTATCATCTGTATCGTGTAGTCGGTACGGTAGAGATGATAAAGTAGAGATGTTGTGTGGTAGTCCTGTTGACCTGTATTTAATTTTTGATTGGTTGAGTAAAAACCTACGTTTTATTATTTGGTAGAGCTGTTCGGAGGTAGTGCTGATTTGTGGTACAGCTGTGATGGTACTTTTTTTTGGTTGTCATTTTGGTAGAGAAGTTTCTGGTAAAGCTGTAAATGTGCCTAAAGTCTAGGCTAGAGGATGGGGGGGGGGGGGGTTTTTTTTTTTCCCCCCCCTCCCCCCCCCCCCCCCCCCCCCCACTTCATGGCGACTACAGTGGCTTTTTGGTTCTGCGCCGTAGCGCCGTAGAGCATACGTGAAACACGACAAATGTTCGCGATGATTTCGCGAGGATCGTACTGAGATAATTCTTGGTCCTTATTTATTTTCTCCGATTTTTAGTAATTACAACGGCATTAAAAATCATAGGTTGAATGAATGACAAGAAATAATCATAAAATTCCATGAAAAGCCACGTGAGAAAATAAGTTCGCGGAGCAACTCAACCCTATCGAAACCCGCAAATAAACTTGGTCATTATTTCAGTTTTCTGATGAATAATACATCAATGAAAACATTAATGACAGTAATTAATATCATAAAATAACGAAAATTGCAACCGTAAATTACAATAATATCACGATGTTTCAGTGCCTAATTTCAACGTGGGAAAACGTCACTAATGTCTTAAAAAAGGTTATCCATTGAGTGGAACGACCATTGAAAAAAAAATTCGACTCCGAAATAAAATAAAATCTCTGCATACGCACAACTGTTACATGCCGAAAAATTTTCGACACCAAGTTGCGATGTTTAGATTAATATAAAGTGATCCCTTGCCGGTGAATACGACAGCAAAATAATACAATCTGAACTAACCAAGTGTTATACAATTTATTATCGAAATACATTTTACCTAAAAATCGGATAAAAAACGTCCTGACAATGATATCGTTTGAGCCACCGCCTACTCCAACTATCCCCAGTGGAGAAAAAAGGGTTTTTATGAACGATGCAGAATGGGACAAGCTAGCAGTTTATTTTGTGGGAACGCAGCAGAGATTTCGTGAAAATATCATTATACCAAGAACTGTTATTCCAATGCAAATTAAGACCAATGAAGAAAAAACTATTGAAGCTGCGATGGAAAGTTGCATTTTCAAAAGCCTAATGGCCTGCGTTGTTGGTAAAGAACATTATTTTTCTCAATACAAACATATTTCTTGAGTAAAGACTTCATAATAAATTCTACTTAATACAAAGTTTCTCCAATCAAAGCCTCGATGGCCCGCTCATTGATGCCGAACAAATTCTTCTGTGGAAAAGCCAATTTTAAACCAAAAATTACAATGGACTTCCATGCATCTTTGCTGGAGATGTTTTTGTGCATTTTTCAAAATGTTTTCCACCCTGCATAGTTCATATGAAGTTATTGAAATTTTTTCACAGGTTTTGGTCTCGGCGCTGCCATTGGTTTATTCTCCTCGAGTGTAAATCCCAACGTAGCTGCGGTAGAAAAACAACAAACAGCGAGAGAAGTTTTCAGAGAAATGAAAACCACGACCGTTGGATATGCAAAGAACTTTGCTGTCATAGGCTGCGTTTTCTCAGGGATAGAATGTTGCATAGAATCGGTACAGAATTCAATTCAATAAATTCTATTATTTCTTCCTTTCGGCAAACTTCAGTTTCTTCATCAGACACTCGAGATTTAAAAAAATATTAATTGAGTAAAATTTACATTAGAAAACTTATTTGGTCAAATAAAAAATTTTGCTTGCTCACAGAACAGATATCATTTTCATGTCTGTTGCGCATAAAAATATGCAGATAATCTCAAACACAAGATTAACGAAAAAATAATTTGCTGAACCTGCGCAAAAAACACGAGAATTGACCGAAACACTCGTACGACAGATGTTGTCAAAAAAATTTCGTTTTTACCTTGTTTGCCTTTTATGTTTCAGTATCGAGGAAAAACTGACTGGAAAAATGGAACTTACGCGGGCGGCTTGACCGGGGGTCTGATAGGATTACGAGGTAAAAGGATCGTCTCTCCTTCAATTTGTCACGTTGAAGTATTTTCTGTGTTCGAAAGCCAATGCATTTTGTCTTTTGTTTGTTTATAGCCGGAGTAAAGGCAGGTTTATTCGGTGCCGCAGGTTTCGCCGCGTTTTCAACGGCGATAGACTATTATATGCACAAATAATTCAAACATAGTTGTTACATGTAATTTTAGTTGTACAAAGTTCCATTAAAAAAAGTTCTGTAAAAAACATACGATGAAAAAAAAAGTACAAGAAATATCAGTACTGCGAATCATGAAAAATTTTCAAACTTACAATTATTTACGACCTTTCGATAATTAGTTCATTAATTATTCAGAGTTATAATTGACCGATTGATCACGACGTTCCATTTTTTATCCATTTTTGAGAATTCATGCTGCTCAGATCCAATATTATTTTTCGCAATCGTCCACAATTCTATCGAAATTCAAGAAAAAAAAAATGAGGTACAATTTCGAGAAACGCATTTCGCAAATAAAAATTTAATATTCCTTAGACGTAAGTATCGTGAAAAAGGAGTAAACAACGCGATTAAATCTATCACATTACAAAATTGACAAAAAAATATCCGTATGTATAAAAACCAGGATTTTTTGCATATTTTCACTAATGTTATACATTCGTTCCAATAGATGTATTATTTATTAAAGTGTATTTCGGAAGCATTAGACACTTTAGTTTGCTTTTGGAAGTCACGAGGCTTACACGAAGAAGAATAAGAAATGAACTTTCGCATTAGTTTACGTTCGAAAATACAAATACACGGTAAACCGAAGATTAATTGCACAACGAAAACTTTGGGTGAACCGTGTTAGATTCTATCCTTTTTTTTTGCTAATAAATTCAATATTCTTAAATAATAAAAAATAAAAACAAAGGCTGTAGAGCTTAACTAATCAATTATTTCATTATGGTTTATTGATACGAGAAAAACAATACCGTTGGAAGATTAGGAATGCTTTTTAGTTCTCGGATACGGCCCCGAAATAAAATCCGATATGTATTTGTGCATTACAAATTCCGATGTGTTTTATCTTGAGGAAGGAAAAGCCTGTCGATCAAAATTTAATAAATATCGATGGATTTCAGGCTCTGTGCAAATGCAGAAAAAATACTACAAATAGAATATGCAAGGCACTTTGACGGTTCGTATAAAATGTTGATTATGAGTGGCAACGGAACGTTTACGATTCAGTCCCGATCTTTTTTTTTCAATAGTAATTCTTTCGTGATAATCCTTAAATTAATTTGGTTTTTCGCTTTGTCGTGGATTTTCTTTTATGTCCTACTTTAACAGGGATTGTACGCTTTTGATCGAATATTTGAAAGAATAATAATAATCGGGCAGAAAATTCGAAACGAAAGGTTGTTTAAGTTTGTTCGAACGAATTAATGATGGTAAGTATTTCCAATGCAATGAATAATGACGTTTTCTCAATATTTGAATAACTTTTATTCTATTTCGATTTGTTTCTGTAAAAAAAAAAATTATTCTTCGAATTTTCGATGCGATTATTCGAAGAAAATGGAAATGAAACTAAAATATGTATAAAGGACATTTTTCGAGCAACTTTAGCGCACAACCTCCTTGAATGAGTTTCCTTTTCCTCTTCTTTCCCTTTTAAAAATACTGTATCGTATAAAATATATCACGAATATACATATCCGTAAGTACATGTAGACTGAATTTAAAATGGCTTGTCGCGTCGGGTTAACTGTTGACATTGTTCACGGCAAGCGGCAGGCTAAAACCGTTACGTGGACCTCTCCTCGAATACTAATTAGTAGTAGAAGTTCGATCGTTTTGCTTTTACGTTTCTCTGTTTTGTTTTTGGCACCTGGCAAGAAGAAAATTGTTTTTTTTTTTTTTTCGTAATATTTTTCCTCATTTTTCCCGTGATCCAACGCAACGCGGAGCTTTTTTCGGTTACGGATGTTGCTGCTGCATTTGCGCTTGCATCGCCGCAAGCATTGCCTGCATACGTCGCAACTCCGCATCCTTTTCTTGAAGAATTCGATCCTTTTCCGATCCAGCACTCGGTTCTTTGGCTTCAACGACCCTGAGAACACGAGAAAATTGTTTTTTTTTTTGTTTTTTCTCATATCAATGCGTAATAATGAACAACAATCTATTAATCGTTTTTTTCATACCAAGTGCACAGAAATAATCAACTTTTCAATTTTGCAAATGGGAAATGGTTTGTTTTTTCTACTCACATTTGACGACGTGGCGGCACGGGTGCACCTTTTGCCAATCTCTCGCTTCGATAATTTTCATAATGTACCTCTTGTGTCACCTCTTGCAAATCTTGCATGTGAGTTCTGTAAGAAAATCCGATTCTGAATTCAATAGGCAAAAATACACTGATAAAGATTAAGAGAAGTAACATTCTGAAAATCTCAAAAAACCTAACTCGAGCAGATACTATTCAACTAAAAAAAATTCAGTTTCGAGATCCTGTGAGTTCAAACTGAGGCTGGAGCAGGAATCTTTTCGTTTTTTCAAAAACTCGACTTTTTCGTAGAAAAAAAGAAGAATGCGGCATTAGAAAAATAAACGAAATAATATAAATGAGCACAAGCTCGACCCTAAATAGTAATTGTATGTGAATGATAAATTATTGAGTGACAAAATGAGTTGGAAGTGAAAACTCACATAAGCATTGTTCTAAGTTTGATGAAATCGCAATGATCAGGATTTTCAACTTCAACAACGCCCCAAGGATAGAGACGACCCCGAACTTTTCGTCCTTTGACTTCGAGGAGAGTATTAGCACCGCAAACGGCGAACGGTACAGCTTCCTTGAGCTGTCTAACTTGTTCCTTGTAATCCTCGTCCTCATCGCTGTCGCAATCCGGAAGCGGGTAAATTTTTATTCCGCTACCCTCGATTTCTTCCATGACGCGTTTCTTCAAACGCAGAACTTCCTTCTTCGTGAGTACATCGGCTTTCGCGATAACAGGAACAATGTTTACCTTGTTGTGCAATTGCTTCATAAACTCGATATCTAAAGGCTTCAGTCTAAGAATTGTGAGACATAAAAAAAAAAGCAGATTAACACAATTGCCAGAACCCGGGGTACAAAATATTTAACAGTCAATTTTTTAAAAACCCTGCTGCGCATGAAATTATAACTATTCGATGCATAACCGTTTTTCATTGTTGCTTTGTTTTTCGTGAGTTCTTTCTTGTAATAAATCATTGGAAACTTAATATTTATAATGCTATAAACTGATATTCAGTTCAAAGTGAGAAATGATCAGCATAAATAAATATTGTGTTGATCACAAATCATGATCAAATGATATACATTTAATTTTTTCGATCCAACTTACCCATGACCAAAAGGTGAAATAAAATAAAAACAGCAATGTATTCTGTTATCAACGATATTTCTCCTATTCAAACCACTCTCGTCGCGCAAAAATCTTTCAAACTGATCGTCGATGTATTGTATTATTGCTCTGAAACTATCAGTATTATCGATAGCATCTCCATAACCAGGTGTATCCACAACGGTCAAGCGAAGTTTGACACCTCGTTCCTCTATCTCAACCGTCGAGGCATCCAGTTTTACAGTTTGATTAGTTTTTTCTGTAAATATTCATACGGATTTACAACACACTATTTAATATTTGCTTTATAAATTATGGAAAGATTTAAACTTTGTATAAATATTAAGATTCTACCAAAGTAATTGTTGTTTTCTTATAATCGATGGAAGTATATGGTCTGCATTAATAAACTTGGTTGTTTTTTTGCCAACAATATATCAATAGATATGTGTAAATCTCTATCGAACAATATAGAATGAAGAAAAAATTACCAAGATTATAGACCATTAGTGTAATGATGATAATAAGATTTCAATTGTTTGTAACAACTTATTAAAACAGATCATTTTCAGTGAAAATGAATTCATTTAAAGTACATGAACCTCCATGAAAGCAAAACTCGATTTTTTTATTCTGTTCTTACGATTCGCAGATGCTATTGAAGAACTAAGAAAATGATTTCCTATGAATCTTCATGACCATGATAAAATTTCATGAATATTTTTCTTTGTGTTTTTTTTTTTCATGACGGTATGCAGCTTTTTCCATATAAATACATGCTGCGACTTCATGAAGATTTTTTTCTATTCCTTTAATTTTTTTTGTATTACTTTCCATGAAGGGTTACAGATGGCTTGTGAAAATGTCTCAGGACCCTGGTTTTAGGGGTAACTTTATTTTAGTATTTAAAAAAATTGATAAAATTTGAAAAGTTAATTCATGAACAAACAGCTTCATCGAATACAAAAGAGCAAAACTTTGAAAAATGGCATAAGTTTGGAACAAAAATTTATATGTACTGGAAAATATTTTTTTTAGTTTTACAGCAAACTCAATTACACTAAGATTGATGATCATGAATTTAAGAAAAGTACATTTTTAAGAGCTCCTGGAATCACTGTACAGAAAGATTTCCCAATGTGGATGAATATTTTTTCTTCAATCACTGCAATCAATTTGTGAAACATAGTCACAAAGGAATGCTTTTAAATTTCTCGGTTTGACTATTCATATCCAAATAGCGGAAAAGTGAATAACTGGTTTTCCAAATTAAATATTCTATAGGCGTAACATAGTGATATTATGTGAAAAAAAGTGAGCAAAATTTGTCTTTTTCTTTACTATGTTGATCATTGATTACTGGAAAAATGGCAACTTTGACAAAGGAAAAAGGAATATTATAATGGATATTTGTAACACAAGAAATAAATGCAATTTAAAAAAAACACATACAGTCTCACAAGTTTAACCTTAAAACAAAAAAAAGCGTAAGTTTGACTCACCAACAGCATCTGGTATAATTCTTTCTGGATAAAGATCAGTGAGAAAAAGGCTATTGACGAGAGTAGATTTTCCGAGGCCGGATTCGCCAACGACCATGAGAGTAAATTCGAATCCTTTTTTAACTGATTTTCTGTGTACTTGATTCGGCAGATTCGCAAAGCCAACATAGCCCGGAGTCTCCAAACTCGCAAACTACGCAAAATTTTGCAAAATTAAAAATAAGTGGAGACAACTGAACGGCTATTATTTGAAACAAAGGGGATTGCGAATTTTTTTTTGTTTTTATTTTCCAACTGAAACAAAAGCTTACCGTTTTCACACTTTCGCTGGACATTTCACGGGAATAATTTGATTGAGAATACAAGTTTTTCCTTTGTTGCGATTTTTCGATGTTAGTATTTGGGAAGCTAAGGGAAAGGAACTTTGAAAATGACCACCGGGACCGGACGCCGTGACTGACAGCGAGATAACACGACAACGATAAAAAAAATCGTGTATTGCCAAACAGTTGATTTTAGCTTTTATTTACTACACACATTTATCTTTTTTTGATAAACTTGAGGCTTTTTTAATATTTATTCCAAAACTTCTACAAATCACAAGACTCACAAGGTACACATTTTTAACCAACGAAATGACACGTTCACAAGAAATTATGCCGGAGCTTCTCACCACTTGGAACCGAACGTGAACATGAGACGCTTTATGCCGTTCGGGAAACGGGAAACTCACTTGTGCGCCAACTCGTCCCCCTCCCCCTTCGAAATACTTAGAAGTGGGGAAGAGGCGTGGCATGTCGGAGAAAAAAAAAATTCGCCGTCGCCGTCTCGTTTTATTTTAAAACTTCACGGAATTACTGAGTATTACTATGGTAGAAATATATTTGTCGAGGAATTCCGTTTATTAAGAATAATGATTTCGGTCTAAAACTCTGATGAACCCGCATGTGCATAATAATTTCAACTGAACTGTTTTTTCTCCAAAAGTTGTCTGACCCGCATGAACATGAAATACTTTTTTTTTTTAACAATATTTTGAAGTTGAAATTAATTCAGAACGTACAACGACACTCGTGATTACTTGCAAAAATAGCGAAATATAATAATCAATATGGATTTCTTTCTGTAAAATGCTCACTTTTGCAAAAGTCAAAGTTTCGAACAATTTTTCAGGCATTTATATTTGATATTTTTCCACTCTGACGAAGCACAGACGATGGACTGTTGTTGACAGGCGGACGAAGTACGCTCCGGGTTGAAATGATCCGAGTGTATCAATGCCCAATTGAAGTCGTTCAGCGGAAGGTTAAAAATGAATAATGAAAATCTTGACGACACGTGAACTCCATGTAAATATATTTTTCGTTTTGAAAAGCGCGGGAATGTTAAAACATCGCAAGCCTGTTCGCCGAAACGCTACTTTTCTATTGCTCCGTCAAAGACGCGGGGGCGCTCGAATATTCCCGTCCTGTTATTTACTCGTCGCGCTTGTCGCGCAAATTTTGTAACGAACACTCGAACAGTAGATTCAGCCGCGATTCAGTAAATGTTCGAACACCGAACGGGACGGTGCCGGAATACGATGATTTCAAACACAATCGGAGTTTTAATCATATACATTTATCTCGTGTCACTATTTAGCTTAGCAGAGGAAAATATTACCGTCTCAAAGGAAGATGAACATTTGGAAACAGCGCTCACTAAATTGGTCAGAATGTTTTCTAAACCTGGAGCTTTTGAGAAGGTAAACAAAGTCACTTAGCGAAGAAAGGAATATCCCGAAGACGATTTCATTTTGAAAAAGTGATCTTCGTCAGAATTCTGTACTTGTGTATTCATTCAATTTTTTCCTGGCTTTTTTGAATGACTGAAAAAACATTGATGAAGTTTTCACCAAAATAATATTTTGTTCTTGTTGTATTCTTATTACAAACTGGAAGAAAATGATCATAATTAAAATCACGTAAATCTCATATTACCATAGTCCATCGATACAAAATAAATAGTTGGCCGAGTAATTGACTGCAAAAATACGATTAACGCAATGAAACTTCATTGAGCACGCTGTGAATCGAGATATTTTTTTGGAAAAGGTAAATTCTATCCTTGGTGAAAATGCGATCGAGGAATCGTCGTCGTGTCCCGAAGGTGAAGAGGGTCTCGATTGCAGACGATCGGAAGCTCGCAGATTGGTCGACTGTCCTCACGGTAAACCAAAACTTATAATTGTTATTTTTTGACAAAAATCATCGTAACTATAAATATCGATACGGAATTTGACATCGTGAATATTTCAAAATGTATGTGAAGCGTCGCTAGTGTAAATCTGTTGAGCCACGAGAAAGAAACGAGTAGGAAAACAAATCGCGTTTCCTGTAATTATGAAAAACGCGGCGTGACTTTCCGCATTCGAGAGAGAATGATCAGCAGCACGTCCTTGACAGTTAGGCCACTCCCAGATAAATCCGTTTGTTGTGGGTGGCAATCAGGAATGCTACAAAGCATACATATATTTGAAATAATTTATTAGTTATCTATCGGTATAATAATTGTAAATTAATAATAATAATAATAATAATAATAGCTCTTCCCAAATACTGTTTACGGTGGTAAAATAGTTTCAGCGTTATCATGAGAAATGTCAGATTTTCAATAGTTTTGGATTGGAAAAACACGTGAAACTGCGGATTTTCTTAAATGAAACAATTTCGAATATGGAACGGTAAATCCCTCCAAAATTTGCTACTTGATTACATAAAAGATTTTCGAACATGACTCTGAATTGGAAAAAACATAACAATAACATATAAGAAGGCTTCGCGGAAACAAATATCTTTTTAGAAAAAGGTTCACGTGTGTGAAAACAATAAAAGAATGGATCGTAAAATGTTCACTACCGTAGAAACTCTAACCTCGAGATTTTTTCATCGTGCTGTATGTATACAAATTTCACCATGAATTTGCATAACTTCTCCAACAGATTCTTTTACATAGAGACCTCGCTCGACGAAAGCAGAACTCGTTTGCTCGCAGCATGCGACATAAAAAAAAATGCATATGTCACTCTCACTCGATAAATCCTCTGTATTCATGTTGAATATTTGTGTACATATGAGAATTTGTATCATAATATTGTCTCGATTTCGAACCAGTTTTCTTCGATCTCGACCTACGAGCGTGCTCTCATATCGAAACCAATTTGAAATATGTTATTTCGTATTAATGTCATAAACTAATGGATTTTCCTTGATGTTAGGTTGTTTTTTTTTCTTCTAATATATCTCTACACATTTTTTTTCAATAATAACTTCTTGGTTTTTATCTTGCACATTCATTCCAATGCTCTAGTTTATTCTCTTATTAACATCAATGTCAAAGAAATACTGCTAAGTCGATGAAATATCATAATTGGAATGTAATATTTTATTGAACTTTTTGAGATATAAAGTAAAATGTATTTCTCAAAATGATACTACTCCTTTGCTTCAATACTCAATTGACCGGTGTAGGGACCAGCCCATCCGGAAATTCCAATCGACTTAACATCGTTGAGTCAAAATTGTTAAGACGATGTTCTAAAATTGTATAATTCATTCAGCGCTCATTAAAAACAACGATAAAGGAATTAGTTAGTTTTTCGAGATTTTCTGCATTGAATAAAATTTTCCCAGTTTTTTTTTATTACGAAATATTGTACATGCACGTTTTTAATGTTTGTTGAAAAACACAGAAGTTGTCGAAAGAAAAAGAATTTAAGCCGTTACTGCGCCGAGAGTAAAATCATGACTGATATTTTTTAAAAAAATTACGCATTTTACAGGTGACTGTTATTGTTACAATTGTGCCGCGGCAGGACCAGAGATGTGGGCTCCTTGTTGCCGCGAAAGTCTGAGATGCTGTTCTCATCTCGCAGCTGCGTGCCGGAACTGCGATCATCGAAGCCTCTTTCCGTTTTGTTCCAAACACTTTAAGAAATGTGTGACACAACTTGAAAATGACAACATTACTGAATCGAACTCTACGGAAAAGACACATTGACAAAAATTGCAATGAAAATTGAAAATTGACTTTTCAAACATACTAAAAAAAAAAAATTTTAATCGTAACTTCATATGGAATCCTGAAGTTACGATTTCAATACTTTTCCAAAATTCGATAATAAAATAATGTTGTTTTGCAATTCAAATATTTATTGAGAAAAACCCACGTTTAACGTGAAAAATGAATAAACATAATGAAAAATAATAAAATTCTATTTGAAAAACAATTCTATAGATTTTTACAGATAAAAAAATTATTCTCTGCTGTGATACGGTGTCGTCGAAGAATTCTCTTTTGATTAAATAGTAAATAGTTTCTAAAAAAAATTCTAACAAAATCCGAGGCGTGGAAAAAATCGCACGATACTCAATTCCTGCGTTTTTAAAGTTTTTGTGGAACTACTTTTCAAAACGGTTGTACGCATTAAACCAAATCCCGGAAATTAACAATTTTATTCGAAAGAAAAAAAACTTTGAAACATTTCCCTCTTTCGACGCTTTTGAACTTCAATTTCCTGCAAATCCGCAACCATCAATTGTCCTGCAAATCGTTAGTGTTAAATATTTTTAATCGAATCGTTAAATTGAGAAAATCCATATGTAGAGAGATCAGCTTTTTTGCGCGTCGCGTTTCGTAATTTTACCTAATAGATCAACTTTTCGAATACCGATACCTTGTATTTCCATAGAAAGATATAGTCAGACTTGAACGTTGAATTTCTGGATTCTCGACGAGTTTTCCCGGTGCGAAAGAAAAAAAGGAAAAAAAAAATCGTTCCAATCTCGTCGAATTCAATCGTGCAATTGAAACTTCATCATTCTTTTCTCGTAATACAATTATTGACAAGCTTTATTTCATTACCTCGAGTAACATGAATTATTCGGTGATTACCTGCTATTTAAATCCGTATCCGGAGAGGGATGAGTGATGGATGGGGTCCCAGTTGGCCGTTTCGACATTATTTTCGACTTGCAAGAATTTTAATTATATATCGTGACACAAAAGTTACTTTGTACTAAATTCAAAATGTTCTTTCATGTGCATCGAGAATTTGAAAAACGTGTCGTAAAGATATCGAGAAGATGAGTAATAAATCATGTTTTTTTTTTGTTTTTCACACACGTAACAAATATAGTGAAAGAAAAAGTCGATTCCCAAGAATTTTTTTGAAGTTTTTTTCCATGTATCAACCGATAAAGTAAATTAAGTGCTCAAAATGAATATTTACAAATAGTCTCGTTCACGTATTGGTGTGGTCGGGGATTCAGGGAAGTTGAATATTTTTTTGACATTATTATGCGATCGCAGAGCGACTTAGGACAATTGTTTACGAGTATAAAGGAGAGCTCAGAAGCATTTGATGTTTTTTTCTTGTTCGTATGTAATTTTTGTTTCCTTCGAGCACAAAATCTATTGCGACATGTACAAAGAGACAGAGAGATAATTTGACGATGATTGGTTGATTATGCTATTATATTACTTGTACGATATCATAATGAGAAATATCGAGATTATTAGCGTTTATCTAGTATTCGGTTGAATGTTTCCATTTTGTTTGTGTTTTATTAATTTGTAGGGGAGGAGAAATTTGGGTACGATTGTTACCAGCGCGATCGACCGGACAAAAACATTAGTTGACCAGAATCTAGAATTAAAGGGATAGCGTAATAATGTACGAGAGCAAAAGTAATAAATAGCAATTCGAATGTAAATAATCAAAATGATGAAATTTGACTGCTATTCTCTCAAATTAAATTAATCAATCGCTTCAAATTTAATCAATAAAATCAATTAAATTTGATAACCATTTCCTCAAATTCTAATAATTATTTGCTTCAAATTTAATTAATAAAATTAATTAAATTTTATAACTATTCCTTCGAATTTCATCAATTAATTGTTTCAAATTTAATTAATCAAATTAATTAAATCCAAGTTATTCTTTTTTATTCATTAATTATTTGCCCTACATTAATTTTTTTCCATCCGTAAACATTGGATTTATCGTTTTTCCTCGTTTATTCCTCCCCCCAGATTCGAAGTCTTTCCTGCAGCCTCGATAAACGATCGCATTTTTGTTTTATTGCGAAATCACAAAAAACAATGAAAAAAAAAGGAAAAAAAAATAAAATAAAATGAGAAAAATAATTTTACATAGGACGAGAACGAAATAAATGTTTAAGAGGTACCCATGCATTCATTCTTACACTCCCGCATATACACATTCGTGATCGAATTCGGAGAAAGACAGTTTTTTTTGTCATTACAAAAAAACTATATAAACATTGCAAGTGGGCTCAGATATTTTCCACACCACACGATCATTGGCAACTTTTATCTCCATCAGGACGCTTCAGTCCCTTACAAATTAAATTTACAGTTGGGGGAAGGAAAAAAATTGAAACTTATTTTTATAGATATACACACAAAACGGAGGGGAAAAAAATCTTACGAAATTTTTCTCTAATATGTTTCCCTCTCCTCCCCCTCTAATGAATATCAATCGGATAGTTATAGAATCGACGATTAATACGATCTTCATCCGTGACGTATCACCAAGCACCCTTGGGGATAAGAAAAAAAAAACACTTTACGTCTATAATCGCCGTGATTACGTCATAGTCAATAGTTACCGCTCTTCCGATCATATCACCGACTTATCGTTATCATTACGAACACGTTTGTGTCACGAGATTTTCGTGGCCACGTTCAATATCATTATAATGTTTATAATTAATATTAATGTTATTATTATTAATATTTATTATTATTATGCACATGGGACACTCAAGTTTATTTTTTCTTCCTCCATTTAGTCGTATCTCAATTTTATATATTCTAGTATTTATCATCCCTCGCGCGCGCATTGGCCGATTTTTTTCTCATAATCCGGAAAAGAGAGAAAAAACGTTTATTGTGTTAGTTGTTTCTCAGACTTTTTTCCGTTATTCAGGAATTCAGTACTTTTCCGTAACTCCACAAAGTTGCCGTTTTTTTTTCTTTTTCATCCAGCCCTTCAAAAAAAACTGATTTCACTGATGAGTTCAAGGCTTTTTGAGAAGTTACGATTTTTCATTTACGAAATTCACTTCCTGTCGCAATTGTCTTAGCTTTTTGTCTTCTATTTTTATTGTTTTGTTTGCCCGTCAAATTCACGAATAATCTCGACATTGGGGCACATTCGGTTACGTCTTCCAATTGTGAGGATGAGCACGGGACGAAGCTTGGCTGCCCTGGCCTTGTGATGTCTGCGAGGGAATCATATCCAATAAATATTGACGCTGGAGATCGGCCGCTTGACGCTGCAACTCGACCAAACCTTTGCCACCGGCTGCTTGGGCCATTGCCAATTGATACGGATACAATATTGGATTGAATGGTGGCATCATGTGAGCCGGCAATGGTTGATGAGGTGGCAAACCAGGTACCGGATTTTTCGTCAACTCTGTATTAACGAAGGAAAAGAGAAGATTTGAATCATTGTATTTTTATGTAATGTTTAACAATATAATAGTTTTGACTCGAAAATAAAAATCGAAAGCAATTATTTTTCTGTAAAACTTTGTGAAAAGTATCTTATTTCTGAGTAGTTTCTCGAGATAATAAAACCTATGGTTACTCATGTAAACAATACTTATGCATCGTGTGAACTGATCTGTAATTGACAACGTCAAAAACTTGTTGAATCGGTTTTTTATCGGTTCTGTCTTTAGACTCAATTACAATTCGGTGGAAAGCGTCTTGCACTTATTTCTAACAGTTTTTAGACAATAGAAACCCAAAAGTATAATCAGTTATAGAAAAAAACCTGACGGGTTAAAAGTATTATTGCGATTGCCCCTTCCTTGATATTCTAAAACTGAAATGTAAATTACACGTTGTTCCCCTATTATCAGATCGTTCCTTGTGAGTACGTTTTTTAAATGTTATTCGAAAATATTGACTGACACTTAAATTGTATTTTGTAATAGTGTTCATAGTTCAAAGAGTTTTTTAGATCGTTTGAGAGAAAAAAAAACAGAACGATTTTATGATCATTGACTAACCTCGTAAAAGTTGTTGTTGAAGCGCAGCTGCAGCAGCGGCATGATGAGGCGAAAATTTGCCACTTTCGGCTAATTTCACAAGAGGATGTTCTTGCATTTTTGGAGCTGGTGGGGTTGGTGCTGGGGGAGGAGCTTGCTGAACTACTGGCGGTGGCGCAGGTGGTGTCGCGACTCTTCTCGTTGGAGTTACGGGTTTAGGAACGGGCTTGGGTGGCGGAGGATCCGGACTCGGGCACGCAGCTTGTGCGAGTCTTTGTTCCATTTCCTGTTCTTGTTGAAGTGCTTTTACGAACGCCGTCTTTAACCTGGTTAATCAATTCACAATTTGTTAGACGAAAGAATGAAAAAATTAATTCATCATTTAAAAAAAAAAAAATTTTCCCATATCATAAGTCGATTAATGTAAGTGTCCTCGATATTCGAAAAAAAAAAAAAAAAATCTTTGGAACAATACTTTGGCGAGATTACTACGTTGAAAAATTCAACTGCATATTTAATCCGTGAGAGAAGAATTAGAAGATTTGATTATTTACCGATTCGTGTGCTCGGCTTTTAAAGCTTTTTTCACGTTAGTCGTAACGCAATGTTCGCATATAACTCGAGGATCACGTCCCGCTGGTGGCCTCTGGAAAGTAGCGTGTTGTCCTCTCGGTCCACCATCCTTTTTGCCACTGTTAACTTTTTCCCATTTCCAAACGGGTGTAAAATCAGTTTTACACTGAGTGCATTCGAAGGGTTCCGGTGGAGGTGGTATAGCCGGTTCTTTTGTTATAAAATCGACAACGTGCTCGAGACCAACGAGATATATGAATTCGGTATTCGAAGGATTAGGAACGAAATGCATTTCCGGAGGTGGCGGTTTTGGCGGTGGTATTTGGAGCAAAGTTTTCTCCAGTTGTTTACGAAGAGCCAACTTAGCAGCGGCTTGACGCTGAGCAGGCGATTGTGTATCCTCTCTTGGCCGTTCCTTGTTCGTATTAAAAGAAAAGAAAAAACGTATTTTTATTTCATTCAATTCCTATCAATTATATCATGTTCATAAACATAAAATAACAGGACACGATCGAACGTTCTAGTTGGCAATTACACATATCTACGCACAAACAAGAAATAAAGAAAAAATTTGCTTGTAGGAAAAATGGCACAAAAAAAACCGATATGTAGATTATTTGACTGTATGGATCATTTGATTCATGGATTATTTGACGTTAAGGAATATATAAAATATATATTTTGTGTCATTTTTCCGGAGTACATTGATAAGAGAGTAAGAAGGATTGGTCTACTTTTTGCTGCGATACCTGCTCCGGAATTGCAGGGGGAGTCGGATTCATAGTCGGGGTTGGTTTATTATCCTGAGGTGGAACAACGAGCGGCTTTTCCAAGGTTTTTGGAGAAACGAAAGTGACGATAATTTCGTGTTTTTTTGTCTCTTCTAATCATTCTTTTTTATGTAAACGCAACGATTTTAAGCATGTTTTAAAATGTTTTTCGGTGCGGTTTAAATATTTAATGAATTTTATTCAGCGAGAAACGAAAACGAGAAAAATAAGGGAAGGATGTGTTTTTACCTGATGAGCCGGAACGGGTGTGGGATCTTTGGTTGATCGCTCTGTTCGATCGGCTGGCGCATGATAACTAACGTTCGTCGTTCCTGCAATCGGTCTCGTACGTGGATGAGGCGGCTGCGGAATAACCATATTCGGTGGCATACCCGTGCTCGACGTCGAACTTCTTGCAACCGTCGGTGGTAAAAGCATTCCCGGTGGAGGAGCGTGAGAACTACTACTGCTTCTGCTCGGTGCTGGCTGACCACGCAATAAAGGAGGTGGCGCTTTTGCTGTTCTGTGACTAAATTTAAGAAAACAAAAGAGTTGCAAAAATTAATGGATGAAGAGGGCGGTAGCGGTTCGACGCCAAGTATTAAAAAGAAAAAGAATTTTTAAATCGCAGTCTGTGAACGAACCTGTGTGATGTTTGTTGTACCGTAACGGGAGGCGGTAATTTAGTCGGAACTTTAGTGACAGCCGCAATATTTTCTTTGAGCTGTTGCGACTGACGTAATTTTTTTAGCAATACTAATTTCATTTCCTCAGATCTCAGCTTCCCGTGCAATTTTCTGAGCGTTCTCTCGCGTTCGGCCAGTTCGTCGGATGACAGTTCTTTGATCGGCAGTAACGGAGGCATTTCGCCTAAACGTGGGTAACAATAAAAATATGTTAGTGGCAATAATTTCAAGGGTTTTTTGGAATTCGAGTTTGGTAAATTATCAAATTTATTCGTGAAAAACTCGAATCACTCCCAACAGATTGTCTTAAATAATCAAAAGTTGTCAACTGCTTTCTCATGTCATTTTTATCAATGACATTATTTTTTGACATTTGAAACATTCTGTTGACAGAGTATTTTTTCTCCCCGGAATATTTTATGCAGTGAATGTCCCTCAACTCTATTACATATTCGCATTTATCGTATTTGACGATTATTCATAGTTCTACTGAATCCAATTCTTTGGGGCAACAATATTATTTGACGAAAGCTTGTTGTTTCGGTTTTCCTTTATTTACAACACCCACTAGGTGAAAAATGAATTCTGTATAGTTATTAATAGAAAGAAAGGAACCTTCGTCACTGTCGGAAGCATTGCCATTGAGATAACCATTTATTTTCGGCTCCTCGGGAATCTCGGCATAACTTCTTTCCGTTCTAGGCCGCAAATTGCGTCTAGGTCGTCGGTCATCACCCGTTTTTGGTGCCAAAATGCCTCTCGTAGCATTCTGGATGTTTCTTGCCTCTGGAACATTATTCTCTATGTTCGGCGATGAAAAATGTATTCCAAGGTCAAGGGGTACCCCAACGTCAGCGGGTGGTATTGCTTGGACAGAAGGAGAATCGCGCCTCGTGCTGCTACTACAACATTGGAATTATTTTCATTAAGTGATTTCATTTTCATATTCAGTTTTTATCAATTTTGTTTTTCCAAATTTATTCAATTTCTTAGTAATATGACTGCATATTTTTTGAAATATCTTTCAATTAATACTTAAAAAATTAAGGAGATACTTTATACTCAAAATGTGTACAGCTGAAAAAACTTTCCCAAAAACTCTTTTGTAACGTTCAATTGAATTATGAAGTCAATTTATGTTCTTGTTTCCTATAGTTCTGATACTCTTGCAAAATATCAACGAACTTGTGAGAACCCTTTTTTATATTTATTACAGGGCCAGTGAAACAGTGACCAACTAAAATTGCAAAAGTCTTTAAAAGGCCTCGATGAGAGCATTTTTATGCACTCTTTGTTTTTAATAACGCAGCATTACAAAAAGTTCAATCCAATTTGTTAGCAATTCATAAAGGCCTAAGCATAGAAGTTAAAAAAAATATTTCATCATTAGATGACAACAATTATTTTTATTTTTTTTGTCATTTTCAATGTATTTTTCAGATCGATTCCAATTTTTTTCACAGAGTTAGTTTTTGAGTCCTCGAAAACACAAGTTTTGGACTGTCGCAAAGGATTGGAAAATTTCATTGCACTACACTGTGCAAGTTTCATAAAATAAATGTATTTCAAACTTCAATAAAGTTTTTTCTTAGTGGTTTACGAAAAATAATATGTGGTTGCTCACCTGACGGATAAATCCACAACGGCATCACCGTCTAAATCCATAGTTTCTATTGAATTTGGTGACAGTAATCCTAGAAAACAATAAAAATATCGAATTTAGTATGGAATAAAATGCAAATATTTGATAAACTTGGTTTTTGAATTCGGTGATTTTTGGCATTCAAAAAAACGGTATGAAAAATGAGTCTTCCAACATTTTCTTATGAACAACACAACAGGGACGGAAATTTTGGCTAAATTCACTTTGAAACAACCACAAAATGTGTAAAATTGAAATGAAGGTAAATTCACACAATGTTGCTATAAATTAACCCTCACAAGACACCAAATGCATCGTCGATATTATATTTTCTGCATGTCTCAAACCGCAATAATAGATCGTGCACATTTTCCCGCGCAAATTTTTCATCCAAATTCAAACACTCGGTTTGGAAAAACGCAAAAACTGATTGAAAAGAAAAACGATAATCCAAAAATCGTAGGTAAATTCAATTAGAATGAAAAAATATTTAAAAAACACACCGTCGAAGAAAAACGTCTTTCTAACCTCGACGCTTGATTTTTATCGAACGCTTCGTAGACAGCGGCGCCGCGCCACGACACAGCGAGCACTTTTCTTCCGAAAACTTTGGGAAAAATGTCGAAGTCGAAGGGGGGGAGGGGGGAGAATAAACAAGTTGAAGAAAAAAACAAGAGAGAGCGCGTTATCATGGCGCGGGACTTATCACGTGCAACTTTGAGCGTCCGAATTCATTGATTTTGCGGATGAACATCGCGCGACTGTAGCGGCAAGAGTGCCGGACAATTTGTACCTCTCACTTGTTTTTTTTCTTATGTTCTTTTTCTTCCCAACTTCTTTCTCTCTCTGCAAAAGAGAGTATTCGCTCACAGAACGTGGAATATGTTGTGTTGAGATACGCGGTGACTGGGTCGGTGTGACCGAAACATCCAGAGGGGAATTAAATGTGATACTTCGGAAGTGGCGTCTCCACTGCGCTACAGCAACTAGGCGTTGAATTCTGCTACCCCCTCCCTGTACGATTCAACCGAAGCGTTGAGGAAAAGGAGAGGGGGGAGGGCGACGAAGGGTGGACAGTCGTTTGTTTAAAGGGCAGACCGGCGGCTGGTTCCCGGGAAAAGATATTATCCCCTCCAAAGAAAATCTTGATTCTGTCAATTGTTTTTTGTGTATAAACACGATTCTAACGAGATAATTATAATCTGAAAAATATTCGCGAATTGTAATAAGCTTTCTCCGCAACAATTTCCCGTTTTATCTGTAGAGTCGATGGCTACATTGAAATTCTTAATTGATAAACAAAACTTCAAGTCTCTCAGACTTTTTTCGTGGCTAAAACTCTTGAGTAACAAGTCGAGCATGTTGGTCAGCTTTAAGTACGCAAGGAACAATGTCGAGAATCTTTCGTGAGCAGGTAAAAGCTAAGTCGGATGGCTAGCAATTAGGAAGGTCGGGAAAACGAAGATTAAACTCGTAGAATGTTAGGGACAGGATGGGGGGGAGGAGGAAGGTCGAAAAATATGACCTAGCTCTGTTCGAATAATACAAATTTTTATTGCTCTCATACGAGAGGTTGCTTTCTTTCAACGAATGAACTCAAATTTCCGTAAATACTATATTATTACAGCGTAAAGCGAAACTCAAATTCTTCTTGTAGGTTTTTCGTATACTACAGAGAAGAACGCCAATATGGCGTTAACTCTCTTGCACTCATTCAACGAAAAACTATAATTACATTGAAGCCCTAGAAATTGGGATGTAGATGAGTTACGATCGGTTTCTCTACGATTCGGTTTTCAACCTTTAGCTGGAATTCAGTAAAACTACGAGACCGGATTTTCATCGACACATATATACGGGTTGTAAGCATTTGGGGAAATGGACACGGCCAGGAGTGGGGGAGACGCGTTGGGGGAAAGCGAACTAGCAGAGGGAGAGAGGGAGAAAAAGAGAGAGAGAGAGAGAGAGAAAGAGAGGAGAGAGAGAGAGACACCCTGTCGGACATTAATTACTTCTCCCTCGTCCGCGCGTTTCTTTCCTTACGCTTCACCGGCGCTCTCGGCACATTAAAATCATCAGAACCGAACACTTACACATACGAATATTTAACGCTCAATGCTTACACACTGCAACTTTCTGTTTATACATTTCAGATTTGATTTGTCTTTTGTCTCCACACGTTTCTGTGAAAGTTGTGAATTTATTAAATGTAATTTTTCCGAAATTTTAGGTATCACAATTTTTTTTTATTATGTAAAAAATATTTCTTAAATGAGCGAAGGGGGGACGAGTGTTCAAACAAAGAAAAATTACATTTGAAACTTAGTTTGTCGTTGAACGACAAACCCAAACAAATGAAAACGAATATATTTTGTTTCGCAATGTTTACCTAATTTTTAAAATATTAATCGACGTGATAAATTGTCCGTTTTGAATTGAAAAAGAAAAAAATGAAATAGTCAACTAAAACCTCGTCTCTTATGATCTCTTCAGAAATATGTCAATATAATTCGCTTGACGCGATCGTATAACCGCAGGACGGACATTGTAATGAGAAATTAACCGAGAAAAGTCGAATATGAAATGTGGACCTGAGTATTTATAATGAAACGAAATTAGCTAAAGTTTCGACGAAAATCAATAAGTTCCTTAAAAGGATGTTCAGAGCAGAAGAGCTGAAAAAAAACGTTCATAAATGATATCTCGAGTCAACTATCGCATAAGTTATTTTTACGTCGTTCGTCAAACAGAATTCAGTCCATATGAGAGATAATCTTCTGAACAATATATGTACGTTTTTTAAATTGAGCTTGTCGCCATGTTTGTTTGTCCATTAGTACGTGACTGTAAGCCTTACCAAACGACACAACAAAACTATTTTTTTTTACTTCGTTTCTTTTAACCTCGGATACGTGACCCTTATACGCTACCAGAGCCACTGGAATATTCCTGTTGTATTGTTCCATTGTTATTGTTTACATGTCATGAAACAGAAAATACAAACACGATTTTGTCCCTTGAAAAAAAATGTTACCAATTCTGACTCGTTTGGCCTGTTACACAGGTATTTTTCTTTTTACATCGCATTTTCGATAAACGAAGCAACGAGAGCTTTGTTAAAGACTTGTGCAGTTTCTTCGATCAATCATGTGCTTTGAACTAAAATGAATAATTAAAAAGTGTGCTTCGTTAAAAATTGCACGATGATTGAGAAAGACTGAAGAATAGACAAGTTGGCGTGAAGCTTGAGCTCAGAGTGTGGAAAGTGGACAAACGCATGGGAGCCGGTAGTGCGGGAATGAGTCTCCACAACCGCACCAAAAGCAATATCAGACCACCCACTCGTTACGCCCTACGCCGTGCTTGGTTTCTCTCCCTCTCGTTCACCCTTGCAGACACTTCACTCCCGGACTCATCGCAGTACCACGGTTTTCGTGAATTTTACCTCCCGACTCCCACAGCCGGAGCTACCAATACCTAAACCCGGTCCCCGGCCAGTGGCTTCGGTCTTCGTACACAACCGGGAAATCGATTTTTCACAGGGTGCGAGAGAACGGACGCGGTAATACCGCGAGAATTTTTATCTTTTGCGGACGCCCTTTCGTTTCCCGTCCATCACTTCATTGGAATATACCAGGAATTTCAACTCGAGTTTTCCATCTCTGGAGCCTGCCTCCATTTTCGACATTTCTTCTTTTTATTTTACCTCCAATTTATCTTTTGTTTGTTTCTTTTGCTCTCTTTTGTCAACTTTTCGCTTTTCTTTATGTCATCAGCCACAGTTATAGTTCAGCTGGATTCAGCTGGATTTCATAGTATTGACATTTTCATCGTTTAAACGCAGAGGAAACGAAATTTCGTACTTAGAGGTTACATTTTTTTTAGTTCCACCTGATTTTGATCGACGTTTTGAGCTCTGCTCGTGAAAAAATTGATGAATTTCGTTGGATTCCACACTGAGATGTTGGTTTTGTCGAAAAAGTCGAAATTTGTTTCCCATGGTTGAATTATTTTGTTAACTACAGTTCCCTGAATATAATTCTAAAGACACGAAACGTTTGGTCATTTCCGTGAACAAATAATTAGATGGATCAACAAAGGAGATCTCGTTGGATTACCATTATAGCCACGTCGTTTAACAAACTATTTTATCGATAGTATTCAGACAAAATATTTCATTGATAGAGACGAATATGAATGGAGGCCTGTAAATATACGAAAAACTGAACAAAACAATGTCAGTATAATTAACCAAATCTTTCGTTGAGTATTTCGACAGTAAACTTTCTTCATATTATTTCAACTTGTGCACCACTTACAATCGAAAGATAGTTGGATTGAATTTGTTGAATTACTAAATGAATTTATTTGACACATTCAGATCGGTCATTTATAAAAGTCATTTGTAAAAAAGCCTAATTGAAGGTACTTTCGTGAAAAAAAAGTCTCAAAGCACTTTGAACTGTAAAGTATACCTTTTTGAGAATGCAATCAAACCCAATATGTTCTTCTTCGGTAAACTTTGTTAAAACTGCAAAAATATTCATTTTATTTCTACTTCGTCTGCAAGCCAGAAATTTTGCGACCATCAATATTGATTATTGTAAAAAACTTTCAAATGTAAATATACTTCTACCATATGAATTAATTGTCCACTCGAAAAATTTGGCGTGCATTCAACCAGGGAAAAAACTTCGGAATCAATATTAATGGACCAAATATGAAGACTATTGAATTTTGTGTTCGTTGGAATGCAACGGAATTCTGTTTCTTCTTTATTGAGTGGAGTTCAATATTTATTAGTGTTTATGTGAACGTCCAATCGTTTTTTTAGGTTCATTTACCATAGATATGAAGTATATAATTAGAAAAATGGCAGGTGTTAATCAACATTTCAAATAGCACGAACGTTAGATAATGGAACCGTGACAGATAGACTCACTACATAACGAAAAGAAGTATTTGCAGAGAATTTAGAATAGGGATGTGTTTATAAAATTGAAAACAAATCAATCGTTTTTAATATTTTGGAGTTGGCGTTAATATGGAATAGAGTTTTATTTATTTAAATAAAGCCATACCGTTATCTTAAGTGGCGTTTCAAATGTGATTTTCCAAATGGAATGAATTTTGAAGTGCTTGGATTTTTTGTTTTGTTTTTATTTAGTACATGTGTTCATTGTTTCTTCGAACGAATGTACGAATTTTTGAATAAAAAACTAATCAAATTTATCATTCACTTTTGTATGATTTAGTAAATTGAATAAAGTTGATCATAGTTTGTATTTCACTCATTTAGAAAAAAAGGACGAACGGATTGGATAGAGAAAAATTGGAACAACGTCAGAAATAATTAATTGAAAAACGTTTGGTACGCTTTAACGATTTGATTTCCCTTTGTGCTTGTTCATCGAACCTCGCACTTCGTAAAGGAGATATTTTTGAAAGCACAATTAAAAGAAGGAGAGTACGATAGGATCCGAAAGGATCAGGACTACGGTTTGGGCCCCATCTGAACCTTAACGAATAAAGCAACGCCTGCGCGCATGGAGCAGCTACGAATCAAGCCCTAGATTCGATGACCACGTCCTGAGTAATAAGAGTAAACATAATTTACGGTCAAATCGATAACACCAGGTATGTACAAATGTTAAAGGTCTGCAAAACCCCAATTCGAAGAATCTCCTTGAAATGAAGTAAACCTGCACAAAGGGGCTAGGGAGGACAATGATGATGAAGGTAACGAAGATATTGTTATCTATTGTACGACGAATGGACGTCGTCAACAAGGTGGAGATGTATTGATATCCCCATGCCATGATATAAAAGATGAATACAAAATCAATACTTAACAATAAAGCTGGACAATCAGTGGATTCTTCTAGAGAAGTCGAGATATTTGGGTGATGGATCAGCCACGGAGTCTTACCTCGAATTTTTAAATCAACATTTTTCGCTGTCGTTCGACTAATCACGAAAGGGCTCTGTAAGCGGACGCGGGACGATAGCAAAAATACGTTGTCAGGGACTTTTCAAATTGGTCAAACCGTGTCAATATATTCAATTTCGATAATTGCAGCTGTCTCTCTTGCACTCACAGTGGCGAGATAGTGACTGATCGCTCACCTTAAAGGAGTTCATTTGGCATCGAGAAAGTCAACAAAAAAAAAAAAAATGCGGCTAACGTAGTGGGCTCCATAAGTTTGAAAAGTTTCAGTTGTGAACATTCAAAATTTACCAAATTGCCAAATGATAACCCGAAATAATCACTCTTGTAATGTGTGAATTCGACTTTTTTGCGTTATCGATTGACAAATTCACCATGTATTTTTTTTATTCAGGTTTAATGACACTGTATGGATGTTGCTTTAGAGAAATGTTACATATATCTGTTTTGGGCAAACACAAAAAGTTGAAACTTTCTATGACGGACAAAATCAGCAATAAAAATCTGTCTTAATATTTCTATTGCATAATCGTAACTATTGGGAATTGTTTTCGTCCAATCGGAGTATTTTGATGCTCCCATCGTTAGGCAGCACAAAATTGTTCCATTGTTCGAGTAGGGTCAGAAATCATTGACAATGTTCAGCTGCGAGTCAAGCTCACATTCTATCGGGTTCCAATAAACAAAAGAAGCAAAGACCTTTTGACAAGTCCGAGAAATATACAAATTATTTGATAATGTTTCGTTGTCTTTCAATCCTGCGAACTTCGATGTCAGTCAATTCGATGATTTGAACTTTAATATTATATTTTTAGCGAAGTTGCGATCCCGGATTCTATAAAATGTAGAACTACTTTTAATATTTTCATAAGATTTATACGCAAGAAAGGTTAGTAGAATGGAAGATAATAAAGTTTTAAAAAAATGCATTTATCCGAGCTCGGAAGAGCTGAACTCAAACTTCACAGACATTGAACCCATTCGAACAGGATCGTGAGTCATTAAATACGAAACAACGGGATCTAGCATGATTAAAACATTACGAATACAAAGAAAAAAAGCGAAAGATAACGAAAAATCAAGCCAGTGGAGCTTGTACACTAGATTCAAGTCTCCCTGAAACGTCAGTGGCAGAACACAATTGTAACGAAATCTCGTTCGAATCAATAACAATGGCACGTTTATGCACACGTTTATTGGTAATAAGAGGTCTGTTTGCACTCCCACAAAGAGGCTAATTGCAAAACAGGTTTCCATGCAATATCAAGAGTCAAGAAAAAATCTTGACGTCAGGTTATCAAAAAACATACTGTGAACAATCAAAGACTTCTTTATTTAATAAAATTATGTGCTTTTCCTATTCGCACTTATTGTACTTTCGTTCGTGGGTTTTCAAACACAGATTCTCCCCAATCATCAAAGTTACTAAATATTTGGAGATTATTTTTTTATCCAAAATATAAATTATCCAAAGATAAATTTTTGAATTTGCTAGAAACAATAAAAAATATTGAGTTGCAATCGAACGGTGCAACCTTCAACATTATACTAAAAAAAAAACGAACAATCAATGTTCGAAAGTTGAGAATTTTACGGGTGCTTGCGACACCAATGTCTCCTCACGGACTTAGTGTCCGATTCGATTCCGGTACGTTGAACCAAAAGTCAAATAAAGTAAATCGACAAGGTATTCAAAGGGGAGGGGTGTGAAAGTACGAAACACGAGTACGAAGTTATGTAACTCCGAAGAACCAGAGTTGGGCTATAAATATACTGTACTTCAAATCTCCAAAAGTTACTAAAGTACGTTGGATCAGAAAAAATCGGCGCTACTGACACATGCTCGAGTAAAATAGCTGCTTCACACTAGTCACATGAGTGTTCAATTTTCAGAACAATTGTATGCAAATTCAAGTCCGTAAACTGAATGAATCAATCGATTCGTACGCATGATTCGATAACGTGTCGAATTAAACTATACAAATATCAATAACGATAAATTCGTGGAATCATAAACTTTTAAAGATTCCGCCACGTCATATTTTTATGAGTTTAATCCGTAATTTTTAAGCGTCTTTGACGTACTGCCGCTCATTTGGTCCCACAAGAGATTTGGAAAAAATAAATTACGTCAACACGCTGAGACACTACGAGCAACACTGCGGACGGCAATTGTTATGAATGAAATTTATATGAACGTATAATTTTAGCAAAAAGTAGTCAAGTACTTCCGGAACGTTTTTTATTCTCTAAATTTATTTCCCTTATTTCTTCGACCTCGTCAAACGATTTAGCAAATAAAAAAGATGAGAATCGAATTATTTTTTTTAACCATTTCGTCGGACTCCAACGTTGCAAACTTCAGCGTCAAACGAAAAGACTGTACTGATCCTGTTTTCGAACTATTTGTACTTTACGTCAGTTGAAATCTAGACATCAAAAGTGCGTCTTACCTCGGATGAATGAGCATTAGAAATATTCGAGGTTTGAATACGGTAAAACCGACTGTTATACGAACAGCTGACTGCAAGATCGTGCCAATATGAATAAATGTTCGATATTTGGACAACGTAGAAAAAACTCTAGTCAAGATTTGTCGTTAGAAATTATACGAATGCATCATTCGGAAAATGAAATATTGAAAGAATTAAAACGAAATATGGGACTGAACCTACAACGAAAGGAAATACGAGATTATTCCACTTTCAGAAAATTCTCATAGCGGCTATCACTCGTACAGTATAGGAAGCCTCGATGAGGCATGGATTATAGAAACATAATGACAACAAGTGCCGGAAAAAATACAGCACGCCGTATTGGCGTCGCGGGTGGAGAGCTAGACGGTTGAGTGCCGTTGGTCAGGTGGAGGGGGGTGGACCTGAGAGTCAATCAGATGCGTTCGAATTCGTCGTTTCATGTGAAACGCTCGGTCTCTACATTGAGCGTCTCACTCTTGCTATTTCTCTCGCTCTCTTTACAGTCTTTACCACTCGCCGGTGCTCGCACGAAGCACAGGAAGCGGAGAGTGAAATCGAGAAATCGATTGCACGCGGAGACGACAAAAATGTTGAAACAGTACGAAGAACGGAGAGCAAGAAGAACGGGGCAAGGGGGGGGGGGTGGCGAGGAGAGAGAGGAAGTTGACGAAAAGGTTAGGAGGTAATGATGACCGGAGATGGTTCAAGCTGAAGCTTTAACCACCGCAAGTCCGCTTATTCCAGCTTATAAAGTACGGTTCATTACTTTTTAAAGTTACTGCTGGACGGCCCTTTGAACGTATCAATATGATTCGGCGTCAAGCTGCGATCTCGTTGTCGTGTTGATTAGCGTGCAAGGTGCAATTATCCCGCGTGCTCACACACTCTTAACTTTTCTCTTTTTCTTGTATCAAAGTCAGTTTGTTTTTCTGAATATTACGAAATAAGTCATTCGAAACACAAAACTGGCGTGGAGTATAAGAGATTCAAAGAAACGAAATATAATGTTAATCGAATAAGGAGATCTACGGAGACTGATGTTCACACGCGCACTACACACGATTATCACCAATGATGCAGCAGTCGGCTATTTGATATAAAATGTGTATATAAATACACAGATGTACACTTTTGAGTACAAAAATTTCGATCACTATTATTTATTTCCTCAAATTCGAGTTTACTTTACTTTTATATACATATATACGCAACGTGTTCACATGTACATATGCATATCTATCTTTTGAATCCGTAAACAGCGATAGACGCGTGCCCTCCCGGGCGCCGACGACGACGGGAGACACACCGCCACGCACGGTGGACACGAAAAACCCTTTGCGCTTAACCGCACAAACGCACCAACTCGCTGCGCTTCGTGCGGCAGCATGCAAAACACACACGCACTCTTCCGTTAAAAATCGCTTGTTGCTATGGTTTTCAAGATTTATTGCGTGGATTCATATGCATATAAACCGAAACACCAACAATCAGGATTCGTGTTACCACGCTCGGGAGTCGCGATCCCACGAGCATGTAATTTTTTCATAGTGATTTTTTTTCAATTCTACTCCCGGCATACAAGTAGAAGGAGGACGATGAGCTACACGCTATTACACGGCGCACCAACAAGACGTGTCGTAAAGAGAAAGAGAGAGCGATGTTTATGTCTCTCACTAATGTTTCTATCGTGTTTATTCTTTGGTGATATGTTTGTAACAAGAATGTCAAACTTCCGACACAACCCGGTACCCGCTTCGATCAAGACAAATCGAATAAATTATTAAACTTTTGCTACTTATGTACCAACGACGCGCGGTACACGTATCAATGTGTGCTTCGCGCAAAATATCACCGACCGAGTGAATTTCAATATGGCTGACCTGTCAGCGCTGACCGCTGATGGCGACACCGTCGAGCCAACCGAGCCTTCCGGTGGCGCCCCCCTTGTCGTCGTTTTATTGTGTATCGGCCGTTAATTACCGTAAATTAACTCTCAATTTATAACCAAATATCAGCCGAACGACAGCATTAATGGAAAAGGTTCAATCCAACGTTTTGTATGCTACGTGAGTTTAATTTTCGCGTTCTACTTAAACGTCGGAACTTCGCAATTCCTGTGAAATTTCTGCGTTGCAAAAAATTAAGCGACACTGACCAATCGTGTTACTCAAGGTTCACAATTTCTAATTAACATTAACCAATGAGAAAACTCGGTGGAAACATTTTACTCGCAATCCACTTTCATTGGCAAATTCTCGTACGAATTCAAAAATGTCAAAATTAATTTATCTTCACAATAAAATTATATTTCCGGGTTTTTATTTGTATTTTCGTTATTTAACATAACTTCTTATTTGGTATCCACTAGTGAATTATCTCATATTCAAATGACGTTATTTCTTTACTTGGGGGTAAATCAAAAGAAACTTCCAAATCGATAACGCAGGAATTCATTTAACCACGCACGGCAGTGACGTTGTTCCGCGATTGTCACCGCGTGCCTAATGTTTTCTTTTTTTTTCATTTTTGTTACACTAGGAAATTATGTCTTGAAAAATTGAAATCAATCATGACGTGGCTTTTCGTTGTATGTAAAGAAAATGAAAAAAAATATATTCCGAAGGTCCCACCGAGATTTGAACTCGGATCGCTGGATTCAAAGTCCAGAGTGCTAACCATTACACCATGGGACCGGTTGAATACCCAATTCGACGTGGTGTGTCTTAAATTGTGGACAATTTGACTTGCTCTTTTTTTATTTTATTAACCTGTGGAAAGCACTGTTCGCGTAGAGACAAAACTGAAAGATTTTACGTCACAACCAGACGGTGTGTAGAAGGTCAAACTACCGTATTTTGTGAAAATACGTAATCTCTAATTTGATTGAACTTTTTGATCATTAAGTCACGAGAGCGATTCGAGACAAGTATTTTTCCGAGTCGTCGCAAGACACTTCTACAGTGAAACTAAATGGTTAAACTTTTTGATTTTTCCAGACAAATTTCGTCCGATGTTTCTTTGTAATAGAAAAGAAAAATAACAATCTGTAGAAAAGTTTCAGAGTTATACCGTGGAATGTCAATTTTTCTACCCCTCCCTAATAAGAACGTGTGTGAAACTCTGCAATCTTTGATTGCCAATATCTCGAATACGGGACGGTGAATACTTTTGAAAGTTCGTACGTAGTTTTATCATAGTGCCCTGAACGTGTCCTTAAAATTGATAGAAAGTCTGTACAAAAACGCTTTCGCGAGACTACTACATCAAACATTATTTTAAGAACAACATTGCAGAAGATTTTGCGAGTTCGCTCAATTTTTTTCCCTTTTTTCTTTCGGTTACGACTAATTAGAACCATGAAGCGTTAAGGATATTAAAAATGATGAACGTGTGTTTCGAGTTTACTTCTTTAGATTTACGTATCCGTTAGAATAATCATGATCGCAGCTTTTTCGGAATTACACATATTTTGGAAATCTTATTTGGTTGATAAAGGTCCATCATTTTTTGTTACATTCGACCAAGTAAATATTTCAGAAGAGTAACTAAATTCTTGTCATTTCAAAGGTCCATTTTGCTAATGGCGTCTTAGGAAAACGAAACGTTCCGTTGAAATGACCAAAACTTCGTTATAATCGAAAAATATTTCGTTGACCATATTCATCGGAATAATTCGACCGTGGGAACGAAATTTTGACCTTCCTAACAAAATCAGTTTTTCAGTGTTAAACTATATTTCCGGCGTACGGTTTCTTGTGTGCATTACATCTGATTTGATTCGATCACAAAGCTTCTAAGATGGATGCCAAACTTATGGTTACCAAATTTTTTAAAAGATTTGTCCTCTGAATTATTTTATTCTCGAATTGACAGTTGAAACGATGAGTTAATTGATTAATGCTAGCCAATAACAGAGAAACGTGTGCAATAGGAAAGTTCGGTGTGGCAATAGTTTGAGAAGTTGACTTTTTTATATCGAGCCCCACGAATGGCTGTTACTAATTTTTTAATTTTTAGCTCAAGAAAATATGGGGCGAAAGCCCTTCTTTCTCTTCTTTTTTTTGTTGTTTTTGACACGTAAAGCTGTAATCTAATATTTCAGACTTCTCTGGAGAACATAGAATGAAAACGTGCAGGAAGGATTGAGGAATCGGTGCAAAGCAACCAAAGTGACACTTTGAATTATGAAGTTATGAAAATAATAATCAAAATGAATCAGTTTTATTAATCGTTGAATAAATCAAATGCGTGTTTTATAGTCGTAGAAAAATTGAGCGTATGGCTGTAGAACCTAGGGCACATGTCCTTGAAAATTGATCGGTTTTTTAAGCATCATTATATCTCCTTAAAAAATGATGGAAGAAAATTGTGACTTCAATAAGCACCATCCTTGGAAACAGCGAAAGGCTCTTCCACAACCTCGGACCAGCTGTCAGCAATGACCATCGGCTTCTTTGGCTTGTCCCTGACATCACCGCCGATATCTTCCATTTTTCTAACCACGTCCTGAAAAAATATATTTAGATAAATTCGCCGATCTATCAAATTCCCTACAAAATTAAAAATTTATTTGAGTTTCGAATACTCACCATTCCTTCAATGACTTTTCCAAATACTACGTGTTTGCCATCCAACCACGGCGTTTGCTTGACTGTGATGAAAAATTGAGAGCCGTTGGTGTCTTTGCCAGCATTTGCCATCGATACCCATCCAGGTCCGTAATGCTTGAGCTTGAAGTTCTCGTCTTCAAAACGTTCGCCATAAATACTGCGTCCTGTGAATTGAAAGTGTTAAATTGTGTTATTCAATAGACAGGATTTTCTATTCATTGTTCAACTAAATTATGGCATTTATCATAAAAGCTGTTATTCCCTTTATTTTTCTAAATATCTATGAATTTACGTTGCAATTCTAAATCAATTGAAAAGAATGTTGAAAATGAAAAGAGAATTCCAATTAGATGGACAGTTTTTTAGTTCTAATTTCCCTAACATTGATATTTGTTTATTTGGGAATTCAAAAAAAGTTCTAAGTCATGTTTATTCAATATTTTATCGTAAAAAAACAAGAGACTATTTCGTAAATAAGGCTGAGCAAAAAAAATTGAGTGATTCAATAACCGGATAAGGATGACGAACATTGAATAAATATTTTAAGAAAGAACACTTGAAACGTCCGGCAGGTAAAAAAAAATTATCTCAATATTAATTTAGTATCAACACGGAATTTTTTTTTTCAATTTCCACTTAGAACTTCATCTTTGCGCTTCCAAATGTTTTCTCTGCCAACAAAGTACAGCTGGAGGAATAAAAATAAATATGCATCGTACCGGAAATAACAGAACAAAGGAATTTGAAAAAGAAAAAAACTTGCCTCCGGTACCGTCGCCTTTAGTGAAGTCTCCACCTTGGATCATGAAATCCTTGATAAGACGATGAATTTTGCTGCCCTTGTAACCTTCACCGACGGGTTTGTCAGCCAAACCGACAAAGTTATCCACAGTTTTAGGGACAGTTTTACCAAAAAGACCAATTACGATCTCTCCGGCGGGCTGACCGTCAATTTCCATCACAAAATGGACCTGATTGCGAGAGAAAAGAATCATGCAAGTTGGTAAACATTTAAGATACATTCGTATGAATTTCTTTGTTTTGTTCAATCAAAGCTTACTTTGTGTGTCACTTTAGGGCCGTTTGGTTTGCTGTCGGCATTGCTGCCAGAGCCAAACGCGGCGACGACGAGACCGAACAAAATAGCTAATCTCATATTTGATGCTTAACTTTTTCGCGGATTTTCTTTTCAGTTAATCAAACGACAATCTTACGAGATTATCGATGAAATGGTTATTATAAACAAATACTGTTGATTGGCCGGAATTGTATGTTTTGTGCTGGTGGCAAGGACGAATCCTTCGTATCAAGCTGTCGAGGACAGCAACCGCTCGCGACTGCCACGATTAACGGACAGAGGATTGATACAGAGGTGAGAGGTATACGTTTTCACGAAAAAAATTAGTTACCGCGTGGCGCCTCACTATTCGCTCCACGAAACCTGCAAATTCGGCTTATGAACCAATCAACATCGATGTTGGAGCAAAAAACACTTTTTTAAATCTGCGATGTTAGTCCTTCAACTAAATGGGCATTCGTTTGCGAAACATATCTGTTGACATTTACTGGTGAGGAATTCGAGAGTGCATCGGGATTTATGTTATTTTTGTTTAATCGTTTGATTTACCATGGAGCGTTATCTGTGAATCGTTACTTTTGGAACATGGGTATTTATAGACATCTTTCCAAGCAAGTTCGGGATTTTAAATGTTTAATGAATTTTCAATAATTTTAAAACAATGGCAGAAAATTAAAATTAAGGAAGATCTTCATTCGTTACATTTTGTGGATTGATATAGAACGATATTGGCATTTTGGAAAACGATTTTTTCTTATCCGGTAAACGCCTGAGTTTGAAATCTTTTATTGAAATCTTTTTTTTTATTCGTAAAGTTTTTGTTTTTGGATCACAGTCTTTGTTCTAAATGAAATTCTGTAAGAGTATAAATTGAGCCTAATGTTCCGCTTTATTAACGACAATATTGCCGCGGCGCTTGCATCGCATACATACTGGAAGAGTTATTTCTATTCGGAAAGTAAACTGGAAAATGCGAATGGTTGTGAGTGTACCTGTGCGATGAGCGATATCTTACATAAGACATTGATATTTCGTACTCATTTGAAAAAAAGATCGAACCCAGGTAGTCAATGTATAAATCTTTAATTTTTTTTTCTCGAAATATCTCGAATTTCGCTCCGCGATTATTTTCGCGCGTTAATTTGAATGTCATGATTCATGATAAAAGCGACACTTGCGGTGAAATAATGAGACTTGCCTTGTTTTCGGAAAAGCTTATATGCGCTACTCGTGGTCAACTACCGAACCTTTTCCCTATCGCGTTATTTTTTGTAGTTTGCGTTGTTCGGAAATGAATTGATTCGGGGCATTTTTCATTAGAAAATGTGTATTGAACCTCTTCATTAATGTTCCTTTCAAAATACATCAATATTCAAAGAAAAATAGATATTTTTTGACACTCATTTTTTCTCAAAATCCAAATTCGACCGACCGATCATTTTTGTGTCTCTTTGACATTTAAAACTTAGCGCGCTTTTTGATGCGGATAACACGTGATATAAACTTGACGGCAGATCAACGCTTATGCTCGTAGTCGATCATCCATTTTATAAATCATGCATAAAATATAAGGACTATGTACGAATAGTATGAAATAAATGAGATTTCATGTTACAGTTGATCCAAAGTGTTTACTGTGTTAAACTATTCTAAATGATAGGAAAGGGTGCATTTTTCGCTAAGTATAGCTTTGGGTTTGAGACTATTGTAACACTGGTCGATGGTCGATGACTTCCTGGGCAGAGTTGCGCACGAGTGTACAGAGTGGGGGTTAGCGATCTGGTTACGGGTCGTTCTTCTAGCGCTAATCGTGTCTACTTGGACCGTTCTTCATCTTCGAATCCGCAGTCCGGTCGACGGGCGTTGAACGAACAAAAATGGCCCTGTTATCCCTTCGCCTGGCTGCCTCCGTGGCGAAACAACTGCCAAATGCTACCGTACAGGTAAATTTTAAGAATCTGTCGTATCTTTTCATAACATATCTCGCGAAAAGGGAGCACCTGCCTGTCTCGTTTTCGTAACTCGTTGAGCCATGTACTTGCCGACATTTTCTTACGTGTCGTACCACCGGTATCTCTCGTGTATTATATCATTCACACTCTTCGTCTACTTTTTTCCTTATCACCAAATTGTCATTTTCTCGTGATCGCCCTCAAATAATCGTCACAGCTTAGTTTTCGCGTCGTTCCCTCACATCCTCGATCATCGCTATTACATAAACACGCAGAACGGTCAAAAGTTATGTAATAACGTGATTTTCATTGCCAACTTACTTTTTTCAAATTGGAAAATGTTAACTTACTACTTTTCCTTCAATCTTTTTTTTTCCCCAACAATTTCAGGTTCACTGGCCGGCAAGCTGTCTCGCAGCTCGCAAATACCATGTTTCCTGCAGTCGCCGATCCGCTGAGATCTCCGCTATCTTGGAGGAGCGGATCATGGGGGCTGCCCCAAAAGTATGTACTTGATTATTTTTCTTCAAAATCTCACCGAATCACATTCTTTACTGCTACAATTTTAAAAAATAATAAATTATACTCCAAAATCCTTTTTTTACTAAATTACAAAATTTTTGGTGGATATTGATTTTTAAGTCTAAGCGCGAGCAGTTCGGACATGACGCTTTCGAGTAATGACGACTGTCAACATAAATACGGCTTTAGCATTTTCCCTTATCAAGTTGCTTAATAATTTTCTACTTGGAAAATCTAGAAAGAATAGAAATAAATTTTGGAATTTCGGCAATAAAACTGCTTTCATAATATTTTTTACAAGCCATTGAACACGAGATACATGAAAAAAATGTATCAAACATCCAGAAAATCTTGGCATAATCGATTTGGAATAATTTTTTCATTCGATTTTGATAATTATCTGATAATTGAATTATATGAACTGTTTGGTCGTCAATTAATGGGTCAACAACATGAAGAGAGATTTTTCATTTTGGAGCAACCAAATTTTGCATGGGTCAGGATTCGCAGCATTTCATATATAAGCCTCGAGTTGTTGTACAACGTTTTGCTCTACAAGCCATTCTAAAGTTAACAAAATCCTCCACCAATCAATACAATTCATGATTGTTAATAGAATTAAAGTTTGCATCGATAAGACACATTGAAAAATATTTGGATTATTCATTATGTTTTTTTATGTTTCAAATGGTCGTAATTTTTCTTATAGATTTAATTTTTAGGTCGAAAAATCGATCGTCTTATCATCTAACCAAAGGCTACAACAAATTTAGGCTCTGATAAACAAATAACAAGAATTTTATTTCTATGATGCAAATCTTTGAATCTTGAACTTTGTTAATTGGTCGAACGCACATTTTTTACGTTTCTACTTTTTCGAGTATTTGAAATGTACAACAAAAATCTCCCTGTTCTTTAATTATTGATCGATAAAATTTGTTGAATACCATTAGAATACCCTGGCAATTCTATGAAAAATTGGATTGCATTAATTTTTCTAAGCATTTTGAAATAACATAAATCGATCGAAATAACAGGCCAACCTGGAAGAGACTGGCCGAGTACTCAGTATCGGTGACGGTATTGCTCGAGTTTACGGTTTGAAGAACATCCAAGCCGACGAGATGGTGGAATTCAGCTCGGGCCTGAAGGGCATGGCTTTGAATTTGGAGCCTGACAACGTGGGTGTGGTCGTCTTCGGTAACGATAGACACATTATGGAGGGTGACATTGTCAAGCGTACGGGTGCTATCGTCGACGTTCCTGTCGGTGATCAGCTCCTTGGACGTGTAGTCGATGCTTTGGGTAATCCGATCGATGGAAAAGGCCCGTTGAACAACAAACTGAGATTCCGTATCGGAACCAAAGCTCCTGGTATTATTCCTAGGTAAGGGACATTTTTATACGATCGAATATGAAAATTCGATTTCGTACATTTAGAATTATCGACCCGCTCATACGATTTAAAATTGAAGGGTTCTTGGAATTTTGATTCCATTGAAACAACGAATTTTTCATATGGAACTTCTTCATTTGTGCCATCGCAATACTTGATCCTAGACCCTGAAATCTATTTTTCGGAACGTAAACGATGTTCGAACGCAAAGATGTCGAAAACGACTCAAACATTCTATTCAGCATAAAATTATCCTCGTACGCAATAATGAGGCTTAATACCATTCCTTTGTTTTTCGGCAACCATGTGAACGATGTATGATCAAGAGACTCGGTAGAGTCTCGGGACAAGTACATTTGACAGCTCTGTCGTCTGCTGGCCCGAGGCTCACCCAAGTATATTATCGAATTGTATTTAGTAAACATTTTATTATGAAAACTCTAAAAACCCAATAAGTTTCAAAAAATGCAAAATAAACATTTTTTGATGAAACAATTGGAGTCGCTTCCAACCCTGTTGGAAGGGGTCAAAATATATATATATATTTTTTTATTCTGAAAGCGTGCTTTCTGAATTCTGAAGCTCTGGAATATTCGATTTCCAATATCTCGGATACGGAATCCTTTTAAAATTGTGCCCGCAGATTTATAATAGTCTGACCGTATCTTAAAATTTTTTCAAAATACTTTTGGCAAACGTTCTAGCGACAGTACTACGTCAAGTTTTTGATGCAAATGACGTTTAGTCATGATAATAATATTTCGTCCAAACAGGGAGTCTGTCAGGGAGCCCATGCAAACGGGAATCAAGGCCGTCGATTCCCTCGTACCGATCGGTCGTGGTCAGCGTGAGTTGATAATCGGTGACAGGCAAACAGGTAAAACTGCGTTGGCTATTGACACAATAATCAACCAGAAGCGTTTCAACGACGCTGGTGATGAGAAGAAGAAACTGTACTGTATCTACGTCGCTATCGGACAGAAACGTTCTACGGTCGCCCAGATTGTAAAGCGTTTGACGGACAGTGGAGCAATCGGTTACACGATAATCGTATCGGCAACGGCTTCCGATGCTGCGCCCCTGCAATATCTTGCGCCTTATTCCGGTTGTGCCATGGGTGAATTTTTCCGTGACAACGGCAAACACGCCCTCATCATCTACGACGATCTTTCGAAACAGGCTGTAGCCTATCGTCAAATGTCCCTGTTGCTCAGGAGACCCCCAGGTCGTGAGGCTTACCCCGGTGACGTATTCTACCTTCACTCCCGTTTGCTCGAGAGAGCAGCAAAAATGAACATCACTCTTGGCGGTGGGTCTCTAACGGCTTTGCCCATTATCGAGACCCAAGCCGGTGATGTGTCCGCTTACATCCCAACCAACGTAATCTCCATTACCGATGGTCAAATCTTCTTGGAGACTGAGCTCTTCTACAAGGGTATCCGTCCTGCCATCAACGTCGGTCTTTCCGTATCCCGTGTCGGTTCGGCCGCTCAAACCAAAGCCATGAAGCAGGTTGCCGGTTCGATGAAATTGGAATTGGCCCAATATCGTGAAGTCGCCGCTTTCGCCCAGTTCGGTTCGGACTTGGACGCTGCCACTCAACAACTTCTCAACCGTGGTGTTCGGCTTACCGAGCTCCTCAAGCAGGGACAATACGGTAAGCACTGAAATTTCTGTTTTTTTTTTTTTTTTTTTTTTTCATCTTGATTTGTTTACTTCCATGTATTTCATTGTCTCGTCTCGTTTTCTTTTATTTTCGTCCATAGTGCCCATGGCCATTGAAGAACAAGTAGCCGTCATCTACTGCGGTGTCCGTGGATACCTTGACAAAATGGATCCCGCTAAAATCACTGCCTTCGAGAAGGAATTCACCGCGCACATTAGGTAAGGCTTTTATTTCGTTCCCGGGGATTTAGTTGTACCTTTCATCTCTGCCCAACCGAATTAACTATAAATAACCTACGAAGCTCCACGAAGCTCTCATTTTACTTTTCTTTTTTAAACGCTCGTAACACACATCGTTGTTGAATACAGGTCGACCCAGCAAGATCTTCTTCAGACGATCGCAAAGGAGAACATCATCAGCGAATCTTCGGACGCTAAGCTCAAGAAGGTCGTTACCGATTTCCTGTCCTCGTTCGACGCTTAAGAAGTTTCTAAGCACGAGTAACAACAGCTCCCTAACATCATCATCACCGATCACCGTTGCCACTATTTCGCCTATCAATGCTCTCGAGTATCGACCGCATTAGTTAGTCGATGAAACTCCAAATTTCAATGAAATTTTCATATTTTTCCTCCCCGGAAGATCGAGGACAGTGGAGATTGAACAACGATACTCGGGGATATACGTCAAGGTGGACATACAGTGAGCGAGAAAGAGAAAGTAAAAAAACCGAGAGAGAGAGAGACAGAGTGAGGGTGATACTTTCAATGTCGCCGTAATAAAATCATCAACAATTCCACAAAAGTTAGAAGCGATAACTGTACGATAGTGACCGACATATTATAATTCATACGTTGCTCGTTGGTATTTAAAATAAACGTTTAATTACCTACGATACTTTGCAGCAGTTTAATCACGCAGGTTTTTCAAACTTCGGTTATTACCAAGAGATTCCTGCCGTGTATGTAGCAGCCAGCGAGATTATCGCCACCCCAAGAGTCGAGGATAATTGGGCGTAAAAGAAGAATAATAAAAAAAAGGATATACACGAGTCAAATGTAAATAAAGTAAATTTACTCAAATCTTCCTATAACTTTTTACACAATTATCATTCTTATTATTTCTTCATCGATTTTTCGACTTCCGGTTATCTCCTGTGGCTCGATTTTACTCTTCATTGCAAATCAGGCACTACGACCAGATTCATCTTTCGTTTATCGACCGTTAGGGAAGGCAATATTTTTGTTACCATCCCAGTCGCTACTGTTCTCTTGTTGTCCCGGACCGTGAAACTTTGTCCAACCAGCACGGGCATACGTTTTATCAGAGTCAATCTCGTCGTCGCATGTTCCCCAGGCATCATCATGTTTGTTCCCGGTGGCAGAATCAGATCGAATCGACATTGAACGCACCACGTTGAGCTGTAGATCGGGATGCACCATCCTGAAGGCTTGAAAGAGAACAATGTATTGTTAAAAATCGACATTGCACTGAGACACGTACAAAAACTTGAATCCAGCTATGAAATTATCAGAGCATTGTACGACAAAGTTACTATCGATCAACACTCTCGATTCAATGATACAATTTTTATGAAAAAGCTTATTTTTTTCCATAAGGACAAAACCCGTCACGACATTTTGAATTCAAAGCTTATTTTTGACTTTATGAAAATCCACTTGATCTCGATCCACTAAAAAAATTACGGAATCGATGACAAGGAAACGAGGGTAATTTACTAGAAGCAGTGGAGCGTCTGGTTCAAGAATATTCATAAATAAATAAAATATGCTCTGAAGCATGCAGGCACGTAAGTGTTACGAAATAGTGGGTTACAGATATTTTCTTTCGATCGATAAAAGCTGATATGTCACTTTTTTTCCATGGTCGCGAAGAAATATTTTTTCTATCGGTTTTTTCGCAATATCGTTGGCTACGAGAAAAGTCAATTGGCGAGATAAATGGGAATTGTACAAAATGATTAGACGCAAAATAACACAAAGCGAAAATGTACCGGCAAAGGCTTGTGTCTTCCACCATCAGCTGTTTCGAGCAAATACAGTCGAGCTTCAAAATGATTGCTTGACTCGAGTGAGTCTTTCGCACACAGCAACATCCCTCTGTAGACATCGCTTGACTTGATCCCACGAAGTAATACACCGACATTTTCACCAGCCAATGCTTGTGGGACGCTCTTCTGAAATATCTACTCGCCCCCCAATTTGGTCATTATACATGAAATATTTATCATAAACACCTCGTTGACACACTGGGTCATATTGATCCAACCCAATTTTTGGGCGTTAATTATTCTTACTCCAGCAATATCTTTGAGGATCACCGGCGCTTTTTTATCATAATTAACGATTTTTTCATCCCGAAAAGAGCCAAGTTCACTTGTTCAAACAAATAATTTTTTTTTAGAAATCTGTAAGGAATACTTTTTCCTTTAAAACAGCATTTTTCATGAGTACATTCCTGGTTTTCAATTTTGAAATATTAAAGAATGAACACTTTCGCAAAAGTCGAAGTTTTCAATAATTTTTTTCTGCAATTACATTTTATGTATTCCAAATTTGTATGGTGCATCCATATCGCGGAATGTATAAAGTGTACTCCCGATTTTTTTCCGAAAGGACTGAAACGCTGTTAACAAAAGACGTATGAAGTACGCTCCCGGTCAAATTGACCCAGTGTGGGAATACAGTGGTGAAACTTAAGTTTGTTAACGAAGCGTTAAGAGATGGAAACTTGGAGTTTTGAAGAAAAAAAACGTGCCTGCAAGTCAGAAATTGAAGTGCGAGACTCGGTATCGAAACCTAATAAATCCGCCTGTGCGTTCTTCTTCACCGTTCCACGCTTTATTGTACCAACGACGACGGTTCCTCGGCCTGGGACGGTAAAGGAATTGTCTATTGGCATGAGAAACGGAGAATCGTAATCACGTGTCGGTGTTGGTATGTGTTCATCAACCGCATCGAGTAAACGCTCGATCGATGGTAATCCATATTCCGAAGTGTCTCCGTTCAGTGCCATTGAGGCTGAACCTACGATCACCGGTGTTGAACATGCGTCGTAACCGAAATTTGCCAATATCTCTCGTATCTCAATTTCCACGAGTTCTAACAACTCATTATCTACCAAATCAGCCTGAAATTCAATTTCGATATAGTGGTAAATGTAATTTGAAATTTCAATGGATTTGAAAAAAATAATAATATCAAAATTAATCAAAAACATCAAATATCAAAGTATCTTAAACAAAAAAATTTGGTGTTTTGGATATAACGAAATTCTTTTTTTTCTTAAATACAATTTCGTGATATTGCGAGGCAAATTTCAATAGCACAAATGGTTTTTGCCAGGTTGGTTGAAATCTGTTTTTTTTTCTGTTAAAAATTTGTAAAAAACGTGCTCAACTTTTTTTTAATTACCGCATCCAAAATGATCACAATTCAGTAGTTTCGAGTTTTTCTAAATGATATTTTAGCTCTAATTCTGTTCTCTAAATGATGACAATGGAATTTGACATTATTTTTATTACATTATTATAATTCACATATTCCATTACGGTGATTGAATATTTCAGAATGAAAAGTGTTTTTAATTCGAAAGAAATTACTTGTTACCTTATTGATATAAACAACGATGCGAGTGATTCCAATTTGTTTGGCTAGGAGAAGATGTTCTTTAGTTTGTGGCATAGGGCCATCATCCGCTGCCACTAATAAAATTGCTCCATCCATCTGTGAAGCCCCGCATATCATATTTTTAATAAAATCTGCATGGCCAGGACAATCTGTATGAGCGTATCTTCTATTTTTCGTTGCATAACCGACGTGGGCTATGTTTATCGTTATACCCCGTGCTCTTTCCTCTGGTGCTTTGTCAATCTGATCGTAAGACACATAACTGCAATTTTTGTATTTCTCGGACAAATATTTTGTGATTGCAGCTGTCAGGGTTGTTTTACCATGATCGACATGGCCTATTGTACCTATATTACAGATATTTGCATCTGGAGTTGAAATTTTTGCTGTTTTTGTATCTGTATTCACTTGTGTTGAAAAACAACGTGCTTTGTTAACGAAACTACTCTGCACATCTTTAAGGACACTGTTGTCATAGCGAACTATTCGCAATCTCTTCTGAGCCCAAATCTTTGAATGGCCATCAAGGATGCATTGGCGAAGCAAACTTCTCATCAGCATACTCATTCTAATTTCCTCGCTGGACCACCTGCAATTAAGTCATTTGTTCGATGAAATTGAATGGATTTCATTTTGTGATCCAAAATTCATAATGAGAACTAATTAGTTTTTGGATAGTATGTGATATTGCGAATAACATTCATTGTTTTTCTCAATACGATGAAAATTAAAACACTGAAGATGGAATAATAAATGAGCAGGCACAGTCAATCAGGTAAATAGTTTACGAAATGAATGTTGGAATCACAACATTTTTTTTTTCATTGCGAATCAAAAGAGCAACAATAAAGGAGCAAATGTAGAAGCTGCACCAGGTCATTATGTGTAGCTAGAAATGTTTTTTTGAAAAAACCATTTTTCCAGTGACAGAACTCAAACGTGAAAAATTCATAACTCAAAAATAACTGTTGGTGGTTTCTCAAAAAACCACACCCAATAAAGAAACTTGATTTAAGATCAAGATTCAAACAAAACTTAAGATTTTAAGGGTTAAAAATGACCTAGGATAAAAATGTCTTTGGATTCCCTAAAAACGTGATTATAACCAGTGTCATTATGACAAGTTATTTTTGGATGAAATATAAATTTATTATTATCCAATTTTCATTCTTATTTAATTTGCTAACAATTGTCAACATGGTTCGTCATTGTAAGTTCGAGTTTCGATTTCATAGCGATTGAGCGAATATTACCAATGAGCGATATTTTGAACGATGAAGTAAAAATACATGCTATTGGACTGGAAAAATATCGAATTAAGGTACTAAACTTTTTTGGCATAGAAATTCAATTTCGAAAATCGTTCAATTCATAAACTTTATGGAGATTACCAGCTACGCATTTTTGTTTCAACATTCATACACGAAATACTTCGACATATAAGACACAAGAAAAATAATCACCGAATGTCCAACAAAAATGTTTGCGATAAAACCTGGAAAAATGTGACTAGCAGACGATTTTTCGTAACTGTGATTTTGAAGAGGTTATGTTTTCTTTGACAGTTTTGACGACATTTTCAAAACGAGATTATTTCTTTTTGCCTGTTTGCAAATCAGCTACATTTTCCCTAAAGTTCATCTGCTCTTCATGAGTATATTCATTGACGTTCTACTATTTTTTATTTTATTATCTGAAAACAATGATGATTGCAGTTTCTCCCTTCAACTGTTTTTTTCTGACAGTGAGTTGTTGACTTAGTATGTAGCTCAACGAAGAATATTAACAATTCTACGAATTCACCCAACTAAGCCATAATTTCCGATTTCCGTTAATCGTGGGGACGAATTTTTGGTTTCAACATCGCACCAAAAGTACTGATTGCATCGAGAAGCAAAAGAATATCTTGAAATGGATTTTGAGAGTTAATGAAACCCGGAGGTAAATAAAATTCCTGATTCACTTTTCCATGGAAGAAATATTTAATTCATAAATGAATTCACAGAACAGGCTATAAATTGTACAATCCGATTTTTTTTTAAGTTTATACAACACCAAAAATGTATTTGAATGAGAAATCGAAAAGCTTTGCCATGGTAGTCATGGTTAAGCTTTATATCCATTGATATGTGTAATGTGCAAGGAGAAAAACCGGTAACTGGCGCTAACCTCTCCGATAAAAAAAAACATGAAATCACGAGTAAACTTCTTGAAATCGTACATTTATATCAGTGTAAAATGTAATTTCGTTGCAAAGAAAGCATCGACTTACTACGAGCTGTTAGGTCCACTGGTGTTTTTTACTACCAAAATCTTCGTGTTACTTTCTTACGGCTTTCATCAAGTGATAGCGCATTCTATTTTGATTGAGAAATCGTGGAAAAATTGATACAATGTAAACCTGAAATTGGGCAATAAATAAGGAATAGTGTTAATATTCAGCGGTGTGGGAAAAGCGTGTCACACACTACATAAACTTACACACGTTATAGTGTAGTATTCAGCAGCCAGAGGCGCTGTTGAATGACGCGAAACGCTGCAGAAGCCAATCGTAAGGCAGCGGCAGCCAAAAACCAAAGCGAAAGCGACCATTTGGCTAGAGATGGGCGATATTTAAAAAAAAATCGATTTTCAAATAATCGATTATACCAACAATCGATAACTGAAAATCGATTTTTCAAGAAAAAAATCGAAAAATAATCGATTAATCGATTTTTTCAAAAAGGCTTGATTATACACAAAAAAATGAATTTGATCCACAACTTTTTCACCTAAAGTTGAAAAAAACGCCGCAAGATATATTTTTTAATCCAAAATTGATATATTTAATCGATTTTTCAATAATTAACAAAGTTCCTGAAAAATTTGGAAAAAAATCCAGTTGCTCATCCAGCAGGGCACCAGAAGTTATAAATCGTTATCTGCAATATAAATTTGAACGTTATTTTTTGAATTAGTTTTAATGATGCGGTGACACAAAAAATAATTAATTTATAAGCACAGCATATCACCAGAGGATTTTATTAATTAAAAAGTATAACAGAATAAGAAAAAAGGTACAATAATTACATACATGCATTCATTTTTTATTTTCCTTTCTGAACAACGAGTCGGTACCGCGACTCTGGATAAAAAACTTCCAATCTCATAAAAAAAAAACAAAAATTAAAATATATAACGGCAAAAAACAACCATGAGGTTTATTCTTACATATTTGAGTTCATACCAAATAAAAATATCTTACTTTTCTCCATTGTCACTAGTAGGAAACAAATAGCCACCGAGAGTAAAGTTCGTTTCGTTGAGACTTCTCACTTTTCACTGAGGTTATGTTCTTTCTTTGTTTTTTTCTTTTGTTCTTTTTGATTTCACTAACCGGCACCAACAAGAATAATCGCAATTTCAAATCTGGAATATATATATTCTCTCCGATCAGTTCCGATATCATCCGCTGGCGGCCATAATCGATATCGTGGCCAAAATATATCGAAAAATCGATTAATCGGGAAACCAACAATCGCTGAAAATAATCGATTTTTACTATGAAAATAATCGATTATATGAAAATCGATTATTATCGCCCATCTCTACATTTGGCATTTACCATTAGTTGAGCGTGATACACGCCGGGCGCATGTGGTCGGTTGATCCAGCGTGGGTCCACGTCGTATCCTTGTTTACTTCTTTTATCCTAGAGGAAACCTCGGAGGACAAACGACGACATTGGCGAAAAAAAAAGATTGGCGTTTATGCCGATGCGTAAAATTTTCAGTAGAGAGTACGAACCGGGTCTCTTGAATAGAAAGTAAGTGCTTTTTTACTCTCCTGCTAACGATTAATTTATCAGTCTCAATATTTCTTGCATTATAATTCTGATCTCGACAAGAATCTTGGAAGCAAGATTTTTTTTCTTTGTTTTGCTGTCCGTCGTTGACGCTCGCACGTATATCTATCCTTGAACGATCGTCAACCGATATCAACAGTTTGTACAACCAAAGACTCTCAGCACAAGTTTCAATTGACAACACAAACATCATTCCTGTGATAATGAACGAACAATGAATAATACGGGTTTCGCGGCAGTGGCTCGATAAAATATAACTGTTTCGTTGTTATCGGCCGGCAATATGACTCACGTTACAAATTTCGAGAATTCACAATAATAATAACAGCAAAGATAATAACAACGAAATTGATAATAATAATAATAACAACAACATTAATAATAATAAAAACATCGGCATTGTAAAAATAATAACAATTTAAGTGGTAAATTTGGTAAAATTTGTGTATTCCTAGAGAAAAATTGTAAAAAAAAATGGACAATGAAACAGGCCAGGAAGAATCACTGGGTGGATCGAGTACATTGGGAATAAATAGTCCGTATCAATCGGAAGATTCAAGATATACGTTGGACTCTTGTGATAGCGACGATTATCCCATGGAGATAAATTCATATGACTGGGAGGATGAATCGTCATACGATACGGCAGACCGTTTCGACGACTCGAACTACGAACCAGTTGAGCTGGCGCTCAACGAACCTCTGCATGCACTCTTCCCTCTGAGAGGGGAGGAAAATCCTCCGGTAGAGGAAGATATTCCTGTAGAAACACTAGAGGAAAATAATAATGACCCTAACAATAACATGGACTCTAATGAAATATCAAACGTTGATGAGGAATCCATTATTATGGAACAAAGCTCGGAGAGTGGTATTCTGGTCGACCGGCCTGACAGTCCCAAGCCCGGGTGTAGCAAAGATTCTTTGCCAGTTTTGTGCCAAAGAGAAGCTCCTCCTACGGAGAGAGAAATCCAAGAGAGAACTCAGCATGTGCTTGAACTTATTACGAGCATCGATGCAAATTCAGTTTCTGAGGCAATCAGAAAAAAACCAAAGAGCGATGTAAATGATTTGAAACTCGGGGAGCTTGTGCCTAAGCACAAGATACCGTTTCACTCTGAGATCGATAGTCTCTCCAAAAACGCTTCAACCTCGATAGTCAAGGGTAACGTCAATGCAGATAGTAATGCCGGATCTTCAAAAAGCGATCAAAACCCTCTGTCAATGATCAGCTCCGTCAAGCGGGGTCCTGCGGAAGATATTTGCACCATAGGCTGCAAAAAGTCCTCTTCGAATCCAGATATCACGATTTTGCTACCAAAACTTGGGGCTACTGCCACAACGTCCAAAAGCCCTTCACAGATTCCTGTCTTGGTTGGCAAGAGTCATCCTAGTTGGCAGAGAGATCCAGCCATGGGGACAGCTCGTGAAAAATCTGTTCTACAATCTAGCGTCTTTGTTCCGCCCCTGCCAACGGCTCAAACTGCTCCACAATCAATTGTTGATGGAATCACAGTTCTCAACCCTTCGACCGGTGCTATTCGCAAAGTACGAGCCAAAACAAACAACCAACAACCACAGCGACAACAACAAGACCCTTCCGTCTACAGAGTTCCTGAACAGACCTCCTTTGTGCTCGATAATCCTTTTGCAAGTGTTGCGAAGAAACCTGCTCGTGGCGAAGGATTTAACTCATCTTATGCGCCCATGAACAACGGTGTCACAACGAAGACACATTCGGAAGCAAACGATCTTCCAACGGCGACAGGAACTGCCGGAAGTGAAACGACCTCGACGGCTATTGTGCCAACAACGACGCAACCCACTATTCCATATCAACAACCTACAAACAGAACTGTATGCATGGAAATGTATTACAAATTAAGAAACATATTTCCAAACGTCGACCCGCAATATTTAAAAAAATTGTGTCCTCCTAAATGGGGACCCGGTGATCGGGATGCTCAAGTCACTCCGATTGTGGAATATCTTCTCATGAAGGGCGACAATCTACCACCTGCACCTGTTCAAATACGAGATGATGAGGCGGCCGGAGCGGGGCCTGGATCCGCCATGGCTTATGGCAATGTCGACGACGTCTACGAGAATTTACTTGGTATTTTTCCCGATGCGGATCCTCATTTTTTACGTGAATTCGCTGAAATAAACGTCGCACAACCAAACGCAATAAAAGAATTCGTCGAATCGAAACTTGAATCACGAGATTATCCGACCAGAGAACAGTATCGAGCTCGACTGAAAATCACCGAACAACAGAGACAATACACCACGGGATTCAACGTAGAGCAATATCTCACTATCATTCCTGATCCGTTTACACATTTTATGGATCCAAAAAGGAAATGCAATCACAGTACGGTTGCTTTTGAATTTCTCAAAAGTTACTTCGGTCGAATTAAAGTACGTTTTTTACTCTCGTATTTGAGGTAGTTGTCTGGCCAAAGTATGCTGCTACAGATTTTATAAAAATTGCACCGGAAATTTTCTACAGATGTTTTTTTTCCTTAATCATAGAGGAACATATGGTCATTGGATATTGGCCATTAGATAACGTTAGATATGGAAAAGGTCGTTATTTCTGAAACTTTAGACTTCATATTCGACAGTTTTCCCAAAAGTTCATTCGTTTTTACATTGTAATAAGATATAAAAACTAACACTAGATTATTTTGCAAGTAATATCCAAGTTTTCAACAATCAACCGGACATTTTACCATCGAACGTGACCGTGGCGAGACTACTACCTCACTATATTAGTTTTTTTTTTTGAGCATTCTTAGTTTTCTGATTGCTTAATAATACGTTTACTTATTTATTTTTCATACAGGTTACGACTATAACGAAACTATACAAACAAAATTTGTACAATTTAAGTGCATCTGCACAAGCTTTCGAAAGTATTCCCCCTGAGATGAGATCAAAACGCGGAGGATCCGAGATGCCCACCGAAGATATTCTCCTGCTACAGGAAATCGCTTTTATCAAACATAAAGCCGAAATAAGCGAATATATTGAAAACAAAAAGAAAGCTGAAGAAGCTGAATTTAAAATGATGAAGGTACAATGATTGACTAATTCTCGTATAATAAAGTTTTAGTTTCGATCAAAAAAATGGTGTATGCGGAATTTTTATTGCGTACATCATTTTATTCCGCACGTTTAGTTTTCAACTCTCAAATAAAAATAGCGGCATTGAAAATAAACTTGAGTTGTTCAAGAATAAGACATTTCGTTGTATTCCAACGATGCATACTTCAACGTCATTCTTTTATATGCTTCTATTCATTATTCATTCCAATCCAGACAAGTCAAGGAATTAATCGCTTATTGCATCCTTGTTGTAGCCAATTTTAGGATATTTCAAACCTAGCGCACTTTTGTTGCGACGTCTATTTAGTTGAAGTCTTACATTGTGTCTGGAGTCTGGTATAGAAAACAATTGCTATAATCTTTAGCTAACAACTCGAATTTCCAACAATATTTATTGCCTTCTCGAAAGTGAATGAAAGTAATTGAATTTTATTTCAATCTCCCGTTAAAGTAGTTCTACTGCGTAAACTTTATTGTGTTTTCTTTCTAAACGTTATTTATCTTTTATTGTTTATAATTGAGGGAATTACAATTCAAATAGTCGATTGTCATCCGTTAACAACACACAATCTTTGTTCTTAGGAAAATAATTTCCTCGTTGAATGTCAGTGTTGTTACGACTCGGAGTGCGTCCCGTCAAAATGCTCGTCCTGTGATAAGGGACATTTATTTTGCAACAATTGCATAGTTGCTGGTACCAACACAAGACTCGGTGATGGCGAGACTCGCATCAATTGTTTCCTCAACTGTGGTAGCGAAATAAGCTTGTCTGTACTCCAGCAAGTACTCGCTCCTACAACGTTTAGTATTCTTCTCAAAAAGAGGCAAGCTGCCGAGGTAATGGAAGCCGGTCTTGAAGGCCTCGTCTCATGCCCCTTCTGTAACTTTGCTTCGATACCTCCTGAGGAGGACAAGACTTTCAAGTGCTTAAATCCGGAATGTACCAAAGAGTCTTGTCGGTGAGTAATTTTCTTTTAAAAACTAGAATGAAATACAGAACAACGGGAAACTTATTACTGATGGAATCAAAGTTTCCAGCGTTGGAACGTAGCGGAAAATAGATTTTTTTCTCAGTTTTATGTTGGCTGTGCTAAAGAACGAAAAAAATTCGTTCTGCTATGTTCGAATGATCCAAACTTGAAACTTTTCGTTCGGACATTTGTAAAACGAAGTGCAAATGAATGTCGTATTTATGGTATCGATTGGTGTTTTATTTTTGGCCGATTAGATTTGTTTGCAAGAGAAGCTATTTGTAGACAATTTAAATATGGAGGAATTAAAAATTGGAACTTTCATTTTATTGTAGCGATATGAATTTAAACACAATAACAAACATCTTGAAGGTTTTTATTAATTTGTAATGTTTCGAATTCAGCCTTTGCAAGGAACTGAGCCACGTGCCTCTAAAATGCGACGAGGTATTAAAAGCTGATAAAGCGAGACTTTACATCGAGGAGAAAATGACGGCAGCATTAGCCCGAAAATGCTACAAGTGTCAGCGATCTTTTTTCAAAGAAGAAGGATGCAACAAAATAACTTGTCACTGTGGAGCTTTGATGTGTTATTTGTGTGATCAACCGATCGCAGACTATTCTCATTTCCGTGGACAAGGCTCGAATGACAAGAACCTGTAAGTATCGATCGAATACATACATTTTGCTGACTTACAGTTACTATCAAAATAAGCGGAGAACACAGTTTTTTCGATTGCTTTAAAAATTTGATTTATCAGCCTTTTCGAATGCAACAAGTCGCATTCGAAATTTGAGGGAATTAGCTGTAAACTGCTTCTATACATTTTCTCGCGAATTTTCAAAGTAGTTGAAAAACATGATTTTGTTTCATTGGTTTGGTACGTCATTTTTCATCGACACGGTGATGACCTTGAAATTTTACCGTTTACAGTTGCCCCTTGTACAGCGACACTATAAGATTGGATGCTGTCGCTGTGCGTAGGGTCGCCGAAGAAGCCCAATTGCAAGTGATGAAAAAAAATCCGAACATCAAAATCGACACAAGCAAACTTTTACCGACTATTCCAAATCGGAGAGAAGGGCCACATACGACTGTCCTCGGAGCCGATGAAATGCCTGTGAGTTGAAAAACAAATCTTGCATCGCATTTGTTGGTTGGCCATGAAGTAACCGATGAAACTTATAAACGTGTCTTGTCTTTTCTTTTTCTACAGCGTCGGGCCCAACGCGTCCTCGATCTCGACCCCCTATGAAAAATTTTAATCGCCGCATTAAAAACCACGGCTCGACCACGAGAGAACAAAAAAAGTGTGTCCGAGTCTCTCGAAATAGCGATTAAACGGTGCGCGACCAATTCGCTACCAAAGAAACTGTTTATCAAACAATTATTTGTTCGTTCGTTCTCCAGAGTTGATCTTTTTTTCGAATTCCATATATCGTTACATTGTTTTTCTTATTAATTTTTAACTCGTCACGTCTTTCAACGTCGTGATCAATCGATCAAATTTATCTTTAATGATCGTTTTGTAGTTATGTAAGCAAAGGGTACAGTTTTAGCGATTGTTTCTTTCCAAAAATCATCGCTAAGTAACTTAACCTAAAACATGTGTACCTGAGAGAGCTCTACTCGCATAGAGCTCGACAAGGTTAGTGAGAAATGAAGAATATGCGGTTCCTAAATAAGACGTGCTCTCTTCTAAATATGTATTTATCTTGTAAAAGATTCACATTTTTCTAAAAATTTATCGTTGTTCTTATTACTATGAATCCCCGTCTTTTTTTTTTTTAAATAACGAACTCAGCCCTTCACTTGAATTCAATCTCATCCGAAATTAAGTTTGATGCTCGTTGCTATTAATGTAACAGTTATTTTTCGATTAATCAGAAAACATCGAACCTAAGAATCGATTCATAACAGCCATCAATATTTTAACGATGGAGAGGTTTTCACAGTGAAAACTGCGTCAAGCGAAAAATCCGTCCTTCGTTCCAATTTTCGTTCAGAACTCCAAATAACTATGTTCCGTGCTTCAAATTCATCCGTCGAATCAGTGCCTTCGTTTTTCAGACACATTTGCCGTTTTTCGGTTATGAAATGACCATTTGAAAAAAAAAAAAAATTCCATCGAGTTCAACGTAGTAGCGTGACGATTATGAGATCGAAAAAATTATGGCACGCGCGTTTTAGCTCCGACGAGACTAAACAACACTTATTTGGCTGATTTCAAACGCGTATGAAAACATTATTACAAGCAAATTAACAGACACACTCTATTTGGGCTCATTCCACAAACATCTCGCTTATGAATAGTAATACGTCATTATTCTTTAAAACATTTGTTTATTTTATGTTTGTGTTTGACGAAGAGTCCCCAAATTTTGTTTGTTTACATTTCACACGTGCATAAGTTTACTGTTGCTATCTGTTCGGGGTAACTTTCCATGTTTACTTTCTGCGTGCGTGCTACCAAAAAATCTAAAACGTCGTCAAAGAAATGCGGCTGACGTCAGTTTTTCAATATTCTTGAACAGCAGTCGTTCAAAACGTGTGATTGGATCAAGATTATCAAAAAATATTGGATTTTTTTGTTTTTTTTGGGCGAAAATTGAATCCGTACGTGAAAATCTTTTTCAAGTCGCATTGCATCGATGTTAATCTAGTTTCGTCAACAGCTTCTGGGACTATGCTTTAGTATTATGTTGACGAGATCATGAACTAGTTTTCAGCCCCTTGACACAGTCACAGTCGAGCAAAAATAATATTTATCAGCGATAATCTTATTATGCATCGTTAGAATTGAGATTGAGAGCGTTAATTATGATTAATTAAATGAATAATTGCATTAAGTTATCTTACTAACAGCTATTTTTAGGTTTTCCTTCGATACGTTATTTCTAATTTTCATACAGCATGGAAAATGGATGAACCCATTACGACAATCCAAAATACGAATGACATTTGCGAGGTCTATCGTTGCCAGTAGAAGAGTTTTTTTTTTACACATTTCTCTAAGTATTATCAAGAGCACAAAGCATTGGTTTCACCACACAAACAATTTATTTTCATTGATTTATTCGATTTTTGAATATAATATTTTATAGGAAATTGAGTACTTTTCGAGTCTGCTGAGTTTTTAAAATTCTTTGCAAACATTGATTTCGAAATTTGTAGGATTTTACAATTATTATGATGGGGAGGCCTTCGCGTTGATTGAATCGTCAAATTTTCCATCTCATCGATAAATCGTGGGAAAAGATTGTTATTTTTTGAAAAATCATCGGGCGATAAAAAGAATGCTAATTTTTGTATAAATATTTTTATACTTGAGCGGTTGATACATTTTTTCATGATTTTGCGTTCTGGGCCGAAAACACTGTTTGCGGGTACGGTTGTTGTAGTTATTTTGTTGACACACTTGAATTTTACAACTGCATTGACACTCTGGGTCAACTTGACCCGGAGCGTACTCCATCCACGTGCCATCAACAGCCGCTCGGTCAGTTTTTATTGAAGATAATCAAAAACACACTCCAAACATTTCTAAATGCACGTGCATCTTAAAAATTGAAAAAATATAGAATTCAATTGTTCAAGATAATCATTGAAACCTTTAATTTTGAGAAAAGTGAACATTTTCCTAAAAAAAAGAACTATGACGATATTTTCGAGAATAGGATTTATTCAAAAATATTTCTGGCGTCGGGATAATAAACGCGGAAAAATAAGTCCGGGGACAAAAAGACCCAGTGTGTCTATGAAGGGTCAAAAAGTAAAAAAAAAAGGTTTCCAATAAGATTAGTAATTTGTTATTTTTTCCTATTGCATTTCGTCTCAACTCTAATTGACTGTCAATTGTGTCATTAACACCCAGGCAACTTCGCATGCTTGTAAGCTCCAAAATGAATCGATGTTTTTCGACATATTTATTTTATTTTTTACCAACTATCGACTAAACGTATGGTACAGGGTTCAATGTCGATTATTTCTCCTGCAGTTAAGTGCATCACAACGTGGATGAAATTGGCGGTTTTGGTGTCGATCAAAGTGACCCACAACGATGCTTCGTATATGTGTCGTTCGTTGTCAAATTCATTTGCAAAGATCTCGTCGTAAATCTTATGAATTTCTTAGAAATTCAATGAAACTAAGAATGAGGCTTCTCTGGTGTGTTTTCTTCCCCTTCGAAATTTTGCAAAAAATCGTGCTCCCCATTTTCACGAATTTATACAGTCTCTCACATTAAACTGAATCGAATTTCCATTCCTCGAAATTTGAATATCTCAGAAATTAGCGAAAGATCTGCGGAGTTGAAGCCAATGAGCACTTTCGGATTCGTTACTTGACAAACTACAGATGGCACGAACCTTTCGCAAACTGCTGTTCCTCGAAATATAAATCATTACGCACAAAAAAACGATGTAACCAAAGGGCATCGATCAAAGTGGGAAAATAGAATATTTACGACATTTTTCGAAATGCAATGAAGGAACATTTATTCAAAATTCAAGTTCATTAGTATACAGAGTAACGGCGAGTTCGTTGATTGTTGATAAACCGACGTATCTCGAAACAATGTTTCCTCGTCAGCCATGCAGTGGGAAATATGGCACAAAAAATTATTATATAATTATTATATAACAATAAATAATAAAAATAAACGAAAATATTATTATAAGAAGATAAAATTATTCAGATTGGAAACAACGATGCGTTGTCTTTTTTCCATTGCCGTGCGGTAAAAGAAGGTTGTTCCTTCTAGCACGGTCAGATCTTTCTCTTCGTTGTTTAGCTTCCATTTGTTGTCGGTAAACAAAAAGTGGTCTGAAAACTTTGGTTTCCTGGGCCTCTAAATCATTGTCAGATTGAATTTCGTCCTGAGGATCGGTGGATCGGACATTCCTAGAACCAGATATGGGGCTTGGATCCAAATGGAAGATTTCAATAATGCCAGTGTCGTCGTAGTTTTTTGTGGAGATCGTAGGCTCGAATTTTCTCCTAATTCCTGACACCGTTGTCGTAGCAGGCCGCGATTCTTCCGACTCTATTTTATCACTCAATCGAACTCTCTCGATATGTCCGTTACTGCCGGTGAGAAAACGTTTCGGTAAACCGTAAGCTTGGATGCTGGGTTCGCGAGTAGTCGTAGCGCCCAAAATTCCATTTCCATTAATGCATAAAAGCAGTCCATTGAAGAGCAGGAAATTCTGAATGGAAATATATGGAAAAATCAGTTTCTTTTCCTTCGTAATTCTCAACGTTCAAACCGGAAGGTAAAGACTTACCATTACTGCAGACATCGTTGCAAAAGATCGCGATAAAACACTCGTTATTACAAATGTGGCACGAGATGAAATAATAAAAGTCAACAAGTTGAGGAAAACTAAGATCGTTTGTAGGGATTCAAAGATCGAATGAGTCAATTGACGCTCGAGCAAATCTTATATAGTCAGAGCCAGTCACATTGGATAAAAATAAGAAGAAAGGATTTTGCCCAGGTGGGCTCGCCAGCAGATGCGTTTATCTTAAACTCATAATTCCTGCGAGAGAGAAAATGAGAAAGAGAGAACCTGCTATTGGAATTCAGTGGAAAAAAATGAATGTACGATGATTCGCGGTAACGATCTCGCTCGATCTCCTCGATCTGTGAGTCAGAGGATTTACAAGCGAATGTAAAAAAATAAAAACGAGTATACGTGAGCGCGCGCGGAAGAAATCCAAGTGCATCGTCCTCCTCCTTTTGCACTTATTCATCCGAGTCCAATAAACAAACAAGTCTTTATAAACACTCTTTGCACCAATTACGTAGCCTGTTAAACGATCATATGGTAACTGCTAATCGATGACAACCCATATGCGTGTGAGTGCGCTATTAAAAAATTCCTCGAACTATACTCGTGAGCGGAACTTTAACATTTTTCATGCGCCAATGGATTAATCATCAGTGGTCGCTGTTTTTTTTTTTTTTAATCTCACGATTCTGATACTCTATAGTATCCAACTGTTAAATATTCAATAATCGATTATTTTACCGTTTCTCAAATCTCGTTTACATCGAACGGTGATAGGTGAATAAAAATTCAAGGACGATGTGTTTTGGGTTTAACAAACAACTCAATAGGCCGACGAAAAACTAATGAAAATTCTCAGATACCAATTATTGTAAGTTCTTATAATGAATTCATGAAATAATTACATACACTCACAGCACTCATTTTAATCTTATAACTAATGGGACGAATTACACATTAGTCAGTCCAACACAAACAGTTTAAATGATTCTGACATATTAGATCACATCGAGCGAATATAAAAATATTATTGTTGATCATCAAACATAATAATGGTAGAATTTTTGTTATAACACTTTGTTCTACAACTTATTGTGTTGCAATGCAAAATCACTCCAGAAGAGGTGATTTTCTTTCTTGGTCCGACAGTTTGGAATCTTCATAATTATCGAATTAATCATCATTAGAATAATCAGCCGAGTTATAATTCCTGTAACGAGATTGTTTATAGGGAAGTCGATAATATCCGTTCACATTGTAACGTCGAAATGCGTTTTCTCTGCGTAGATTGGAAGCCGAATATGCCGAATTTCTTGCAGTATTCTGGCGAATTCTGAAAAGAGGCCTAAACACGATGTCTTCTGCGACATCCATGGTCTCGGAAGAATCGCCATTGTAAGATAGGTTTGTGCTGTTGGACGTCCGCGTCAAAGCATCACGAAGATACCGTCGAATCTGCGAATATGGTACATCAATGTGCTCTCTATCTATTTTTCTCTTGATTATACTTTTGAATATTTTTTCAAAGTAATTATGCAATTCATGACAAAACGTCATAATAAAACGTTTCTTTATGTTTCTTTATCGCCCGCTTCAGTCTAATTTAGGACCAAAACTCGTGGGAGTCAGCATTGCAACTGAATTTTTTTCTAATTCGAAATAATAACCACCCAATGCATCAAACGAATACGATTGTTCCATAAGAATTCGTACGTACCATTGTTGCTTTATACGCGACTCTTGATTTTTCAATAAATTGTATTTATTTTATAAGCGTTTTTCGAATATATAATAATTGTTGTAGCGTAGTTAATCGTTGTAGTTGTAGTTAAACCGGAATGTTCGTCACTTGTCCATTTACCTCTGGCTTCGCAGCAGATTCTGCCTGATCGTCGAGCGGAACAATGGGTAAGGTTGCGATCACCGGTAGCTTTCCTGCATCGCTCGATTGCTTGATCTCCGACGGAGCTGGCAATAAAGCGACCAAGGGATTCGCAGCTTTGGCTGAGGAATCATTAGGATTCACGACCGATACAACTGGCACTAAAATTCCGTTAGCCGTGTTGCCATTCGGAACTGCTGTATTTTCTCCAGTATTAACGTCGCGTCTTTCCTCCAAGAAACCCACTTGCGGTACCTGTCACACGTTCATATCGTAAAAATCAACGTTTTTCTTAACTCTTTGTCCTACTCAAAATGTCACGGGGTTGTACAAGACTTTCGGAATAATTGCTTTTGTTACCACATTCGCAATGTATGAAAGTCACATCCGCCGAGTGTGTCATGAAACTCATGATTTTCAGGTTTATTTTCGTTGCAACGTTATTTTAATTATACGAAAAAATTTGTAGCTGTTTTGCTCCAGTTTGTTTCTTTGCATTTAAAATATTGACGTGGGACGCTTTCATGCATATATTATTATATATAAAAGGAGAAGAGCTTGAAGTCACAATCAATAGAGAATTAATTTATAAGTCTTGCTACAGTCACGTTCAAAAGTTAACTCTCTGGTTTATATCTTCTAGAAATATGAGATATGAAAACATGTATCGTTGGGAAAATGTCTAATTCAGAGATTAAAGTTTTAGGAAAGACCACCTTTCCTCTATAAAGCTTTATTTTGATTCGCTGTGTTTTAAAGCTTAAAGTGCTGTGAATTAATATTGAATAATCAATCGATCTATTGAAGCCAAGGTAAAAAATTGCCCCCTCTTCATTACACCTCGATTTAATTAATTAGATATCGTTAGCTCTGTACATACTTTTTCAATGTTAATCTATTCACGCTAAAAATGTTATATAAGAATGCGAGAATTCACTCTATTGAAAAACATTTTATCGCTTGACTGGAAATTCCAATTCACACCTATAATGTAACATCTGTGATCGCGATGTAATCGCTTTGCTTCTTAGGAAGCTGTAGCTGCATTAAAACTCTTCCAGAGCTTCGAGTTCCAATATATTTCGTTTAATTTGCGTTTAACGAGGTTCTATCGCCATATTCAAAACAGTATATACAAAGTAACGGCAAAATGATGCAATCCAATTTTTCCAAGATGATTTTTTAAAATTTTGCGTACATCTTCTTGAGCGTCGTATTATAATGTGTAAAAAATTTAAGAAGGTTTCAACGTCTGGTAATCGAGACATTCAGTGTTTAAAATCGCAACATTAACATAAAGTCTTATGGGAAGTTACGAAAAAAGACCATTTTTGACAACAAATAACTCGATTTCCGAACGGTAAAACTTTCTCAAATTTTACCTACAGTTGAGTCCTATTGTTAAGAAGGTGCATACGAGTTTTGAACAATTAAACTTGGAATTTATCGAACGCATGAGAAACGATTGATCCTCCTTAAAAAAATGCTTACCAATGGAGGTGAATTTTCAAGAGTATCATCAGCGGGGACAGAGCTGGTAGCATCCAATGGCTTATCGGAGTTTGTTGGTGCTCCATTTGAGAATCCCGAGAAGCTGAGAATTATGCATGCGAGAGCGCAAAAGATCTTGAGCACCTGTAATTAGAACGTTGTTTTTTCCATATGTTTTTTCTGCTGTTGGAACTAGCATCATGCAAATGCACGGATTGAGCGAAGATTCAAGGTATAGAGTCTCGCTCGAATAAGCAATTTAGTTCGAATATGATGTAAGTCATTTTGTTAACAAAGTTTTTCTTGATATCGAGAGGCTTTGCTATATAAATACAACTGTCGGTGACTAACATTTTAAAAGGCCGCGAATTAACGTTATACTTGCGGTAACAAATAAAAATCACACATCCGGTATTCCCATATGAAACACGCAAACAGAAAAGTGACGACGAGAGGACGAGTGGCATGATAAATTGTTGTGAAATACCGGAAGAGCATAATTATTTGCACTTGCAAATAATCGCGCATCAAGAAACCCACACGTATCTTTATACAATGAGACAATAGGTAACACATTCTCAAGGAATCACAAGCCACGAACATGCACACAAAAATATAGATATTTATTTCGCGTACCTGTAGAAGTGAATTCATCTTTCTGTGAGAATGAGTCTTCTTCGCGAAATTTGACGATGTGGGATCTGCAGAAGTCAAATGACAAGTCAACGTGCACACAAGGTAGTAATGATCTTCGAGAATCTGACTGCTACTAATTTTGAGCCTTGTCCACGGGGACCTTTTATAAGTTTTCTTATCTCCTGCAGCAATGAAAATGCGTGAAGCGAGGCGAGTTTCTTACAAGGGTGTTACTGCGTCGAAAATAATTAACACTGGTCCGCTAACGCATCTTCGAAGAGCACCTCACGGAACATCGGATTAAGAAGGATCTTTGAGATCCAAGGCTATCGGAAATGGCTATATTTTCCCGGGGCATGTGTGTATAAGATCGAGTAGGTATAAAACACAGATGATCAGGTTGCCGAGTCTCGTAGCTTCGAAATACAATTGCGGGAGAATTGGTTGGACAGTGGCAAGCGAGTGGTATCGTATTTAGCGAGTCATTAGGGAGTCGTGGCTTCGTGGAAAAGGCCAAACCGTTTGCGCGTGTGTTTTCTGAGCGTATAAAAGAGACTCGAGAGTGCTGCTGAGGTTTCAGAAGTATAAGAACTACCGAGATTGAATTTCAAAGTGTAAACGAGTTCGTTTCGATTTAACCAACATGTTTCTTCGCAATTCATCAATATTTTTAATTGTCGTTCTATCGATCATTGTTTCTGGAGCAATTGGCGACGAATCTATAACTTCGATGCCCGAAGAACTCTCCTCGGAATCAATTAGCACCGAAATTGATTCTTCGACCTCTACCATTGGGTCAACGACCACAGGCGATGAGTCTTCGATCGATGAAGATTCAACCTCATCTCTTTCAACTCCAATCACTACAAGCTCGACAGAATCTGAAGTAAATGTTAACCACCACGAAGAACCGAAACTTCCCGTTGATCTACTGTCTGAGGATATTCTTCTTGATCCTAATGTCGTTCTCGCTCGCCTTGCTCGTGATGTTCAGTCACTTCCCGACACATCCAGATACAATGAGTACTACTATCATCCTCGGCAACGCCCTTCGAGAAGGACTGACCCATCGGCAGATTTCCGTTCCAACGTCGACACTGGGAATAATGACTTCAAGAAACTACGCATTTATCCTGTTTTTCCTGGCAAAAAGTGAAATTAACGTGTCTATCTGTTTTTGTTTATAATTTATAGTTATTCGCTCATTTTTCGTTGTACACACTAAATCGAGTGGAGTGGGATTTTTGAGGATGGAGTTGTTTTTTTTTTGCAATTATTTTGCAGACAACAATAAAATATTAAACTCAACATGTTTTTGTGTATTTTACATCATCATTTATCATCATCATTATTGCCTCATAATTGTTATGCTTTTGTCGTATACAATTTAACGACAAAAGTTACAATCGAGGTGACAATTTATTATGCAGATCCAGCCAGGGATCGTTGTCTCGTGAGATTCAGTCTTTGATACTCATTACATTATTAATTAGATTATAATAATTAACCAGATTGGAAAAGAATGAAAAAATGATTTATCTATCAGAAATTTGGCGCTGAACGTCGACCTGCTTTCCTTGCGCGTTCACGGTAAGCCAGTTGTTGTCGGTAAACGAATAAGGGTCGAAGTACATTCGTGCCAGCGGCGGTCTCCAAATCGTCAACGTTCTCCTCTTCGCTAGTTATTTTTTTATTGTTGTCCTCCACCATCGTCTTCAACATCGTTTTCTCATTTTTAGATTCCAGCACGCTTCGTTTGTTGATCGTCACCGGTGATTCAAAAATTTCAACATCCTCAGCTTCAGAAGAATTCACTTGTTCGTGCGACGATGGTCTGTCTTTTGGGATTTCGCCAGATGTCCAAATTTCAGAGAAGCCATCCATCATCGGCATTGATTCGACAAAAGTTATGGAAACAATGACCACGACGAGAGTTGTTAATTGGATCACTTTTGATGCCTATAAAACAGAACATGAATCAGGCAAATATCTCTCCGATTCTTTTTTTATTCGCGATCAGATTATTATTTATGATTTTTTTATTATTAAATCGCCTCAATTTACTTCCGACATACAAGGGTAAATTGTGTTGATTTAGTTACAAAATGTTCAAACTTATTGTCATGAACGTCAAACCACCATAAAATTAGTCTTAAAATAAAAACAAGAGAATTCTTCCTTAAATGATTAAAAGCCACTGGTATGAAAACTGTCTAAATGGGACAATTTAAGTTATTTCGGTTTTGACTTCATATGACAGTAAAACTTTTATAAAAAGATTATGACATTTAAAAAAAATAAAAAAGTAACAAGTTTCTTTGGGTCTCGAAAGAAAATGGAGATTAAAAGAAGACGTAGATCGAGATGATATTAATATCGTGTAGGCAACAATTTCCTTACCATTGTGTCTTCTTTATGAGGTGTTTGTGGTGTTTATATTTATATACTGCAAATGTATAATTGCCAAACGTTATAAAGCAAGTGGAAAAAAAAACTTTTTTTTGCGATCAAGGCACACGGAGAAGCTTTGAGTGTTTGTTCCATATGAACGAATTCCCGAAGCATTTATACAAAATCTTGACGTCAAACGAGACCGCGCTAAACACCCAGTGACGTGCATTACAAAGAGCGATAAGTGAACCAGTAAACTCAACATAAGATGCTGTGTGCAGAGATGTGCATTACCTCGTGCAAGTGCATCACTCTGCAATGTTTTGATGCAGCTACGTTCTCGTCATTTGACACGAGACTTACACCGCAACAAGTTATTGATTTTTGTTTATTTATTCTTTTCTGACATTGGAAACGATAATTATTTGTGAGTAAAATGTATAATTTGGCCTTGCTCCCTCAATAGTATTATATTTTTGGTGCAAGTACGATGCATTTTTTTTTCACAGAATTTATCTTTAATTTGTGCATCGAAAATACTTCATGCGTTTTGCGTCATTTTCAGTTTTTGTTGGTACGATGTTTATCACAGTCGCGTAACTCTCGCTTCATCCAAATTTCGAAGTAATACGATTGAATCATTTATTGCAATCTACCTTTGCATTGCTTTCATAATGTACTTCTTTGAAGAAAAAATTCACATAGTCTCGTGGTTCGATGTTTTAATGTCGTAACATTTTTGCAGTATGAAAAAAAAATTCCTAATCGACCGGGTTTTTGGTGTAAAACATTTCACAGGAACTCGACCGGAAACTCTTGTAAAGCGGGAATAAAAATAAATAAATAAATAACGAGGACCTGAAAAATATGTTGAAGGGCTGGATAGAGCTCACATATGAAAAAATTGACGAATTGTAATGAAGATAAAGTCTCAGAATTGCGTGGATTTAATTTTGAGCGAAAATAATTAGAACCATGTTTGCGCCGTTTTATACATAGCGGAAACTTCTTCTTCACCCTTTTTTCGTGAATATGTGTTCTTTAAGGAGGATCGATCGTTTTTCGTGCGTTCGATAAATTCCAAGTTTAATTGTATAAAATTCGTATGAACCTTAACAATAATACTCAACTGTGGTTAAAATTTGAGAAGCTTTTACCGTCCAGAAATCCAGTTATTCGTTGTCAAAAATCGTCTTTTTTCGTAACTTCCCATAAGACCTCATGTTAAAGTTGCGATTTTAAACACTGAATATCTCGATTACCAGACGTTGAAACCTTCTCAAATTTTTTACACATCATAATACGACGCTCGAGAAGATTCACGCAAAATTTCAACAAATCATCTTGGAAAAATTGGATTTCATTATTTTGCCGTTACTTTGTATATACATGGCGATAGAACCTCGTTAGAAGAAGGATAAGTCGATATCTCGCCACTGTGAGTGCGAGAGAGATAGCTGCTATTTTCGAAATTGAATATTCCCGTGCGTCAAATTGCTAGGGCAGCCTTATCGTAAATCGGGGCCCGTACGGGCTTCAGAGAGGCTGCCCTATCATGGATTTCCACAACACAGCCCGATTAGGCCCCAACAAGGCCACGGTAGGTTTGCCAGAGTTATTTTCGAAATAATTAACAAGGCAACCCGATAAGGACCTAGTCAGGCTTCACTAGGATTTTCCATATCGAAAAGGAGTAGACAAAACCAAGTCGGGTCCTAATGAGGTGCAAGTATCCGGGCCTTGATTTTTCGAGTCATGGCAACCGTAAGGCAGCCCATTAAGGACCTAGTCGGGCTTCACTGAGGAAATGCTCATTCGAGCCTAGTAAGGATCTAATCGAGCGTCGCTAGTCTGCCCTATATTGAAATGAATAAAAACATTTTACATCGAGACTAAATCGGATACCAGTAGAGTCTCTTTTATACCTTATCTATCTCAAGAAGTAATGTTTTCTAAAAAAGTCAATGGAGGATTAGAATGATTTTTTTATAATTATCTTTGAATAAATATTCGGGAGAAAGTAGGTATTTTTAAAATTGAAATTGATTTTACTTAATTTCACTTTTTTCTTGATGTTTTTTGTTCAACACAGCTGCTTCGAAATAGTTATTCTGAGTAATCTGTGAAAAAGTTCCGGATTGCAGCTCATATTACATTTTCTGACCAAAAATCGTAACTGACACGATAGCGTAGTGGATAGCGTGTACACGCTTAGATAGGTGGATAGGTAGGTTAAGTAGTTCGAATCCCGGTGCAGGTAAGAAATTTTTCCGGGAAAATTAATTTCAGAATTAATGTTCATCAATCAAGACGATCAACTTTCTTCGGAAATTAGTTTATTAATATAAAATTATTGCATTTTTAATATTTAATTTTTGATAGGGCTCAGATTGGGTTGACGATCGGGCCCCGATTTAGTTGCCTGTTATGGTCCTGGTCTCAAAAGCGTGACCAACCTTTCAGGGGCCCGAAGGGTATTCCACGGTAGGCCCCGATTTGAGTTTATCGGGGCCTGACCGCAGCCTCAACTGAATTGACGCACGGGTTGTTGACACGGTTTGACCAATTACAAAAAGCCCCTGTCAGCGTATTTTTGCCATCATCCCGCGTCCGCTGACAGAGCCCTTTCGTGATTAGTCAAACGACATCGAAAAATTTTCATTTTGAAAATTCGAGGTGAGGCTCCGTGACTGATCCATCACCTTAAGTGAGAAGCTTTGACCGCGAAAAAAAACCATGACTCCTGCATTTATGATGGATCTATTGGTATTTTACGACGCTGATCAGCTAGAAGGATTTTCATTGGAAAAGTGAAATCGGTCGGAAATACTTCGCTCATTTTTAAGGGAGAGCGGTTGGTCTCGGGCTCCCTCGTCGTGGGTCCCGGGTTCGATCCCCAGGCCGAACACCAATGATAATATGAAAATCTTTCCAGGTGTTTCCACCATTTTTTCGCTCGTTGAGGAAATGTCCTTACTGGTTTCTTTCCTGCTCACGAATATCATTAACTATAAAACAACCTTCGGTGAACGATGGAGAACATTATGTACACCGGGTATGCCTTTCCTGGACGGTCCATCGTCCAGTGGCCGTCACTCGACAGTTCATCGTCCAGTGTCTGTCACTGGGCAGTGCATCGTCTGGTGGCCGTCATTGACCAGTCAATCGTGTCCTGTCACGATAGGTTTTCTTTCGAGAAGAGTGAGATCCTTTGCTTGATACGTCGAGGCATGCGTGCTCTTTTTGCATGGTAGCGAGTTCGCTGGCGGATTTTGTCTGTGCCTGTTTTACATTATCTTCAGCTGAAGTCCCAGAAGCCTGTCGATGCGTAAATGCGAAAAGCAACCAGAAAGATGTTCAACCAATTCATTGCAACCGATGTACGTGTTCACCATAATCTCCGCTTTCTGGGGAACTAGGGCTTCACAATGCCGCCGTAATCACCCGATTAAACCGCTCCAACTGCTCATTTGCTTGTGGTCTCGCAACTGAGTTTAGCACGTGCTAACTGTTATGTCGTCGAGAAAAATCCTTAAATTTTTACACTCGAAAACACCAAACCTTGAGACGATGTTATTCTGGTGGTCGCTCCAAACTTCGAAACAGACTCTTGCGAGAAACTAATTACCGGCATCGTCTCTTCGTTTCTCGAGGCTTTCAGAAGGAATGGCGTTCCTATTTTTTTTATTGAGTTTGATATTCTTTCTGAGATTTTTTTTGAGTGAGTTTCTTGTCGACCGGGCGCTTGTCATATAACTTTGCTTTCGTGAAAACTCATACAGTTCTTTTGACTCGGCCAACATTTTATCCAGCAAGAAGTGCCTGTTGTCGTCATGGCTCTGCTTAAAGATTTGACATTCGACCTAATGAGGTACCACCCACTTCAACATTCGTCCGTTGGGAACGTTCTACCGTCGAAACAGCGTGGTTTCGGAAAGTTCAATCTCTGTACTTCTTCCTTAATGTTTACTAACTTCAGATCGATTTTTTGAGCGACTTATAATAAATCTCTGCTTCTCCATTAGCCCTCTCCAAGAAGAACCGCTCAAGGCGTGAACGTGATTCATTCGTATTTTTGGTTTGTCTCGCACTGAGAACGAACATTGTAAGCGAAGTCACCAATGCGCGAATTGTCAGGTTAAATCTCTCTCAGCGAACGCATCTTTCACCAAGTTGCGTGTGATTACTGTGAATCCTTCACTAAGCATGAAGATTCGAATTTTCTCTATACCGCGTACAATAGCAAATATCTTCAGCTCATTTCAGTGAAATCGACGCTCTCTGGCAACAATGCTAATACAGGTTTTCTCATAACTTTATCTGGTCAATATTCAAACTCTCGTTTCTGCTTCGTCCTCCATATAAACGTTTAATTGCTTGGAATTAATGTCATTGAAGGTTTATCATCTATCGGAAAACTTTGGATAAATCTCCGAAAATAACTCATGACGCCGTTGGAACGTTGTTTCCCGTGAATCGTGGTTGGTATCGGAAAGTTCTCGAGGCACTCCAGTTTCGGACTTCCCGGTCTTATACCCTGATACACCGTAACCCAAGAGTGTCACGGTTTCAGCTATGAAATTGGATCTAGGCAGCTTCAATCGGAGTCCGGCCAGTCCGGCAGTTCGGAGTACTGTAAGTACTTTCTGAAGGTGTTGTTTTCCCCCATTAACTATTTCAGAAGGCATGAGTATACCATTCCAATATGCCAAAGCGAAAGAGTACCGCAATGGACTCAAAGCTGCAATGATAATCCGCTGGAAAACTGCCGGTTCGTTTGCAGCCGTAGAAGGCATTCTCGTCGACTGATATTCGCCGTCTGCCCAAAGGCAATCAATTCTTAGGCTTCCGCTGTCAATGGAATTTGGTAACACCCCATCGCCTCGATCATGCAAACGCATGAAGTATAGTTGGTCCGCCAAACGTTCCATTTGACGATCGATTGACGGCAGTGGATATTTGTCCTTTACCATAATTCTGTTGAGAGCTGTAGAAGCTAGTCAACCATATCATTCAATTATCAAGAAAAATATGGAAGATACTTGGATATCTTTTGCACACTCGGTGTGCCGCTTGATGGTAGATGGACACATTCAGGCGGTCATTGAATGTTCGACGAACTAGTAGCGGTATGCACTGTAGTTCGTTGAGGACGATAAACATTGGAACGTAAGCCTTTTCTTGACCCACCACGAGATCGATGTTTATCATCTCAAGAAGTCAAACAATACCGCTTCCATACCTTCCCAGAGTCTCTGCTTTGTTGAACTGTCGAATGGTGTCGTAGAACTGTCGAAATCTAATTCTTGGTTCGTTTAGATGCATCGCGGTGGTTCTACTTCTACAGTCTTCGTCAGCTTGTACGTTTTATGTCTTAACAATCACATCATCAAAATACTTTCAGTTTCCAACCGTCTTACGATATTCAGTAATCGACAGATCTTGAGAACTTTCGTTGTTTTTCGGTGGAGTCTCCGTTTCAGTAGAGTCGCTATTTCCGTGTTGTGACTCCTTCATTGCATACAATTTGTAGTCGTGGAGGCTGTTTACGTGCAGGGTTTTGATTTTCTTTTAAAAATTTGGTGCACGTTCATTTGAATTTCATTGCGGACAAGCCGTTATTAAATTTTCCAACTTTTCGCACAGTGAACATCTCTTTCCCTTTATCGGTTTTGGGAACTTAATTAAAGAGTGTACTTACTTTCCACAATTGAAACAGATTGGTTTTCCCTTCGCATTTATAGTGCTTCTTAGTATAAAGCTTCTCAGTGGACCGCTGATTCGTTGAGACGTTTTTTGCCCATTGATTCTTTGCGTCCATTGACAGTTTTCGTTGCTCCAATCCGCGCTTCTGTCCGTTTGAGCCAACGCTGATATTCTGGAAGTGATTTTAACTCTTTCTTACTTAAACATCGTGTAATTTTTGCATCATCCAATTAGCTGATTACGGAGTTGATTATGTCTACCTCGTTCAAGTCTCAGCGTGGATCCAGTTCTACTTTCTCATTATAATGCTCCTCAAGAGGCTCTTTGTGGCACTTTTTTGCTCGTCTATATCTCGATGTACTCTTCGTAAACGGCCATGCAGTGGAAGGAAAAGCACTGATAAACACTTGCAACACTATCGATTATTTCTAGTCACGTTTGACGATAAGGATCCCTATGATTCGGCGTTGATGTGGAAGCAATTGTAGTCGCTTTGAGTACCAGTAGTACTTGTCGATACAATGTTACAGTGAGTTTGCGTCGTCATTATGTTTGCCGCCATACTTCTGTATGAAATCTTGGGCGGCACACAGGCCGCAGTCGTCTCAACAATCGTTCTTTCCAAGTCGTTAGCACTGTTATCTGCTTCTTCGCTCATTTTTTTCGTTTTTCTTTTCGCATATCGTGACTTCGCCATACTTCGGTTGATCGTCATCCTAAAAAGACCGGACAGCTTCATCCACCGTTTGAACATACAAAACTATAAGTCGTTGGAGCTGGGTTGAGCAGATTCGTTCGTTAGAAATGTTTGAAGAAATTGATGTTTCTGTTTTTGCTGGCATCAGCAGTCACCCGTCCTTCCATACTGGAATAATGGTATTGCAGTAAATAGGTTTTGGTCCGACTTGAAACGAGCCATATACTTGTCCACCGTACGTTTACACTTCGGTAAGGATCCAGTGAGTCGTCGTAATTCAATACGAACACGCCTCCGTGCTCTTTCGCAGATTCGAAGTCAACTCGTGCTGTCCCATCATCTACAGATTCTCCTAAACGCTTACGGAATTCTTGATTCCGATGTTTATTTCCACCTTGTAATCCAATCAATTTGCCTAACCGTTGGATTTATTCGACTTGATACAGAGCTTCGGTTCCGGAAGATATTTTGTTGTGGCTGCCCCCAAACATCGTAGTAGGGTTAGGTGATTGTCGATACAACAAACCTCAAATGGTCACTGGTCAGTAAAGTGACTCGTTACCGATTGCAGAACATTTTCTGTCGACCTTTCTGCTGTTTCCCGGAGTTTTTATCTGCAGCTATTGTTGCACGATTGATCGTCAACGATTGCTCGTCAGTAAGGCATTTTGGTTTTTTCACATGTACGCTTTGAGTTTGAACGAGCATGGAGGCTCTTTTTTATAATTGGAGCAGAAGTTATTGCAATAAGTTTCCTCGAGTTCCATTACGGTTTTTACACTCGTTTCCAATGTCATCTCGCGTCACAAGTAATGATGATGGGCTATCATCATCAAACCCTTTTTAACCCTTGCGGTATCTGTTGTGCACTAGTTCATATTCCACTATTTTGGTCCGATCAAATGATGAGTGTATCTAGGAAGAAAAGGTATAACAAGTTGTGAACTAGTTCATATTCCATTATTTTGGTCGGACCAAATGATGAGTGTATCTAGGAAGAAAAGGTAAGCTGCGTTGGAAAAAAATCAAAATTAATGGGATCACCGTACAAAATGGTTGAACTCTTTATAGATGTTCAATAATTGCCGTCAGCCCAGTGGAGTTGGTAACAATATTATTCGCACCTACATCGTTTATTGACAAAAGAAACTCCCTAGAAAAAGCACGGTAAATACTGCGAAACGATTCTAGCGTTAGCCGGACACGGAAACAATCCCTCGCGGATGCTCAACAGGCTTCGTGAGAGTAGCACGTCAATCCGTTGGAATTATCCCGTCGCAATAGCTGAGGTTCGCTATCGTACTTCAGGCGCACATCGAATCATAGAATCGTCACTTAAAAGAGTACCCGGAACGACATACCTTCTGACAGAGAACGTGACCTATTACGAAAGTTTATAACCGACAGAGAAAATTATCAAGGTGTCAAACGTAAAAATGGACCTGTCAATCAGCGATAGAATAGAAGAGGAGTTAGAAGCAATGTTTAGTGATGAACCCGAAAGAACTAACAAAGCGAAACGAATATCAAAGACTGAAAAAGAGCGGTACAAGGTTTTCCAATTGAAATTTGTATCATTTTTAAAAGACGTGCGAAAGCCCAACGATCAAGCGATCCGTAAAATATTTTCGAAAAACCCTGAATTGTTCGTTGATGAAGAAATTGGGGAAGAACATTTCACAGACATTGTAAACAGGGCGTACAAAATTGCACTGAAAAAAGTGAATGCCGAAAAGGCTGCTAAAAGAAGGGCCAAGAAAGCTGCTACAAGGAATGCCAACGTTCTTCGCGAGTCTGGCCCCGAAGACGAGCCACCGGCTAAAATTGTACGAAGACGTGGTGAGGCCTCACATAATGCATCTCGAAGATCAAGAGATCGAACAGCACCACAGAATAGTTCTCGAAGCGCATCACGGTCAATGCTGCAAATTTTCACGAACTTCCCCGTAACGAAGAACATTGCACAACGTTCCAGCAAATTTTCTATTCCCTTCGAAGACTGCGATCATATTGATAAATTCTGATACTTGTACGCAGTGGAGGGAAGTGTGCTTCGCAAACGTTACTGCGATTAGGGCATTCCAGAGGGCATCAAGAAATAATGTCTCGAAATGTCTTTCGTTCGGGCGCTATCTGGATTCCGTTCATGGAGGATTCGTGGCCCGTCGAGAACGCTTTCCTACCAACATCATCGAATTGATATCGGTCATAAGGGTATCGTACCATTTTTTGTTGGTTCTTTCGGTTTATTAAACAGCCATCTAGCTCGTGCCCTCGCCGTTTTGCACTAAGCGAGAATTGTCACGTCCAGGGCCATTGATTAGTCTTTACGATGGTTTGTTTGAACCATTGTATTATTATCGGGACAAAAGAAATTTCGTTGGAAAAAAACCAAAACTAATGGGACCACCATGCAAACTCTTGATGAACTCTGCTTGAACTTTTCATAGAGGTACAATAATTACCGTCAGCCCAGTGAAGTTGGTAACAATATTATTCGCACCTACATCGTTTATTGACAAGAGAAACTCCCTCGAAAAAGTACGGTAAATACCGCCAAACGATTCCAGCGATAGCCGGACACGGACACAATCTCCTCACGGATGCTCAACAAGCTTCGTGAGAGTAGCACGTCAATCCGTTGGAATCATCTGGTCGCAATAGCTAAGGTTCGCTATCGTACTGTGGCCGCACATTGAATCATAGAATCGTCACTCGAAAGAGTATACCCGGAACGACATACCTTCTGACGGAGAACGTGATCTGGTCGGTTTTAAGCGAACAGAGAAACATATCGGTGTGAATAGGTGTGAAACGTAAAAATGTCGTTAGACGAGGAAAAGGAAAAGATTTTAAGAGAAATTTTTGCTGATGACAACGAAAGACCTGAAGAGAATTCAGAGCCTCTGTTCCTACGGAGTAAGAAAAAGAAAGGAGAATCAAAGGCTAAAAAAAAGCGGTATGATATTTTCAAAGCGAAACTTGTATCATTTTTAAAAGACGTGCGAAAGCCCAACGATCGAGCGATCGATAAAATATTTTCGAAATTCCCTGAATTGTTCATTGATGAAGAAATCACCGAAGAAGATTACACAAAAATGGTAAACATGGCGTACAAAATTGCACTGGAAACAGTGGAAGCCAAAAAGGCTGCTAAAAGAAAGACCAAAAAAGCTGCTAAAAGGAATGCCAACGTTCTTCGCGAGTCTAGCTCCGAAGACGAACCACTGGCTGAAATTGTACGAAGACGTAATGCGGCCTCACAGAATGCATCTCGAAGATCAAGCGATCGAACAGCACCACAGAATAGTTCTCGAAGCGCATCACGGTCAAAACGTTGCAAATTTTCACGAACTTCCCCGTAACGACATTGCACAACGTTCCAGCAAATTTTCTATTCCCTTCGAAGACTGCGATCATATTGATAAATTCTGATACTTGTACGCAATGGAGGGAAGTGTGCTTCGCAAACGTTACTGCGATTAGGGCATTCCAGAGGGCATCAAGAAATAATGTCACGAAATGTCTTTCGTTCGGGCGCTATCTGGATTCCGTTCATGGAGGATTCGTGGCCCGTTGAGAACGCTTTACTACCAATATCATCGAATTGATATCGGTCATAGGGGTATCGTACCATTTTTTGTTGATTCTTTCGGTTTATTAAACAGCCATCTAGCTCGTGCCCTCGCCGTTTTGCACTAAGCGAGAATTGTCACGTCCAGGGCCATTGATTAGTCTTTATGATGGTTTGCTTGAACCATTGTATTATTATCGGGACAAAAGAAATTTCGTTGGAAAAAAACCAAAACTAATGGGACCACCATGCAAACTCTTGATGAACTCTGCTTGAACTTTTCATAGAGGTACAATAATTACCGTCAGCCCAGTGAAGTTGGTAACAATATTATTCGCACCTACATCGTTTATTGACAGGAGAAACTCCCTCGAAAAAGTACGGTAAATGCCGCCAAACGATTCCAGCGTTAGCCGGACACGGACACAATCTCCTCACGGATGCTCAACAGGCTTCGTGAGAGTAGCACGTCAATCCGTTGGAATCATCTGGTCGCAATAGCTAAGGTTCGCTATCGTACTGTGGCCGCACATTGAATCATAGAATCGTCACTCGAAAGAGTATACCCGGAACGACATACCTTCTGACGGAGAACGTGATCTGGTCGGTTTTAAGCCAACAGAGAAACATATCGGTGTGAATAGGTGTGAAACGTAAAAATGTCGTTAGACGAGGAAAAGGAAAAGTTTTTAAGAAAAATGTTTGCTGATCACAAAAAAAGACCTGAAGAGAATTCAAAGCCTCTGTTCCTACGGCGTAAGAAAAAGAAAGGAGAATCAAAGGCTAATAAAGAGCGGTATGATATTTTCAAAGCGAAACTTTTATCATTTTTAAAAGACGTGCGAAAGCCCAACGATCAAGCGATCGATAAAATATTTTCGAAATTCCCTGAATTGTTCATTGATGAAGAAATCAGCGAAGAAGATTACATAAAAATGGTAAACATGGCGTACAAAATTGCACTGGAAACAGTGGAAGCCAAAAAGGCTGCTAAAAGAAAGACCAAAAAAGCTGCTAAAAGGAATGCCAACGTTCTTCGCGAGTCTAGCTCCGAAGACGAACCACTGGCTGAAATTGTACGAAGACGTAATGCGGCCTCACAGAATGCATCTCGAAGATCAAGCGATCGAACAGCACCACAGAATAGTTCTCGAAGCGCATCACGGTCAATGCTGCAAATTTTCACGAACTTCCCCGTAACGAAAAACATTGCACAACGTTCCAGCAAATTTTCTATTCCCTTCGAAGACTGCGATCATATTGGTAAATTCTGATACTTGTACGCAACGGAGGGAACGTAAGCTCACAGTGTGGTTCGCAACCGTTACTACTATGACGACATTCCAGAAAGTATCAAGAAACAATGTCTAGATATGTCTTTCTTCCCGACATTATCGAATTGATATCGGTCACAAGGGTATCGTACCACTTTTTGTTCGTCCTTTCGATTTATTAGACAGCCATCTAGCTCGTGCCTTCACCGTTTTGCACTTAAGCGAGAATTGTCACGTCCGGGGTCTTTGACTAGTCTTCACGATGGTTTATTTGAACCATTATATTATTTGGAAATAATAGTTGTATCAGACGTAACGTTATTAGCATGAGAATGCCTTTACCGTCGCGATCTCACAGAACCTAGCTGCGAAATCTGTTGATACCGTGAATCTCACGTTGGCTAAAAGACGTGACACACCTACTGAACGCGCAAGATATAACCTTTTCGCGGACTTCGTACGTGTGTTCATTCTTATAAAGTGCAGGGCATTGTTTTCCGAAAAATGTAGAAAACAGTTTTTTTCAGTTTTTCGAAAACAGTCGAAGTTTTTCCCACGGTGACTCTTGCCCTGGGACCGAGGAGTCTTTCGTTGTACCGGATCCTTTGTCAATTTGGAAAGAATAATTATTGGTGCTGGCCAGCCTCGTCGTGATGATTGGGATCCTGGGTCGATGATTTTAGTCCACCTCGTTAGACGTCCCAGAGCGAAAAGAGCGAGTAGACCACGATTTGGTCAGGCGTTAGCCAAAAATGGGAGGGGATTTTGACTGCCCATGACACCGGAGAGTTTGGACAATTCGTTCAGGAATCCATGATGACCGCGAACTTTGAAATCGTGAGACAATCATCTCACAATGTACTTATTTCGGTCGTTGAAGTGGAATAATCTTTGTTTAATAATAATACTAATAACCATGAGGAATAATACAAATTTCGTGCTTTCTTAGATTTTGTAGAAAAACAAAGTTCAGTTGTCCTTAGGTGTCAATAGTTGGAGAGCGCTAGGTGGAATAAAAGTTTTGCATGGGAAATCAGAGCATTGGATTTACATCTAGCCATGTGTTGAATGACAAAAGTTATTACTCAATAATTCTTTCTGGAAAAATATTTTACTATTATTTATTAATTACATTATTCCCGCGTGTACCTTTGCGGGTTTTACGGTCCCTTCCTCCACTTTTATCCCCTCTGCACTGTTCCTGGGTTCCTGAGTTCCTTGAGTTCTCCCCCAGAGTGTTGCCCACAGGAACTCTTTCTTAGTGCACTACTGTATCGCATTCGCACGAGGACCAAGGGAAACTGTGGAAAACCTTGGCTGATACAGGCGGCTATGTTTTCACTGAGTCTCAGTTGGTTAACACCATCAGAAACTCAGCGAAAACTACCTCCCGCTCAGCGATCAATACGCCAGCCGGTATATGGCTAAGCGGTCACCCAACCAAGTACTGACCGAAGTCGATGCTGCTTAACTTGTGTGATCGCTGGAGCCACGCTCCGACCGCTTTTTTCTTTTTTCTCACATGTTTATTTCAGAACTTAGTACAATAAAATACATAGTGGTTGAAAAATCAAACATAAAAAAACAGGCAAAAACATTAAAAACAGATAAAAATTGGAATCCCCACACGTCCCGCAATCGAAAAACTCTGGACCACGACCGTCAGCGGACTTCAGGGCGTAACTCTATCATTTTTGGTTGAAAATATTTTCAAAAATTCATTACAGTTCATCAAAATATGATTAAAACGATGTCAGAATTTGGTTGAATTCTAATTAATTTTACCCACGAAAAAAAAATCTTAAAGTATCACTGAAAATAAGCTTCCTCATGTGCTTTCCCCCCTTAATATAAAACAATTTCATTGGAGTTAATATTTCTTTTATTACATTACATGTTCTTTTTTTTTTATACATAAAAGTAGTTATCGGATCTATTGTGTTTTTCTAAATATAATAGGGTTGGGTAATTTGAGGATTTCATACTTATAAAACATTGATTGACTCATCGAGTAAGGTTCAATATTCTAGAAAATTAATACTCGTGTAAATTTTAGATAATGATTGTGAGAGAGAGAGAGAGAGAGAAAGAGAGAGAGAGAGAGAGAGAGAGAGAGAGAGAGAGAGAGAGAGAGAGAGAAAGAGCGAGAGAAATAAAGCTAGTGTGCGATGCGGTTAGATCTATTCAAGATGCGATAAAATAATCTTATCGTGACAGTTAAATAATTATTCTTACTATGATCTAAACGAAAATTCGGTCAATAATTTTTGGTCGCACAGCAATAAAAATTATTAACACTCAATACCGTTGGATGAAATAAAAGCAATAAGCGAATAGCATTAGTGACTTTTTCCGGTTGCTTTGAAATTTAATATCATTATTTTCCTCCTTAAATTATAGATTATAAACGTCGAGGAATAAAATAGCATACATTGAACGCGTGACTGGTAACGAGTAGAAAAAGAAATTAGGGTCATTGGAAATAAATACATATTTACACATAGAAACATAAACTTATCCAAATAACTTATAAAGTAGATTCTAGGTTTGATTGAAAAGTCGCGATTTTCGCAGTTTCGTTTTTTTTTTTATAACGTCACATGGCTTTCAATTCGAAAGCCTGACTTTTCGAGACCTCTTCACCTGAAGGAACTTTTGAGATCTAAATGTTATCCATCGTGGGACGTTCATTTACACGCTGAATCGTTGAAAATATTTAATCCAATGTATCCTTTCCAGTCCTCGGTAGGAAAAATGACAGCAATCCACAAACTGGGAATACAAATAATTCGATGAATACGCCATTTTTTACTAGGGTCAATGCGCAGGAAAAACGAAATATAAAAAGTTTTTATGGTTGTTGTTGGAAGTATTATCATCATCAATAATTCATTTCACCATAATTATCATATACGTCAGGAATAAAAAAAAGCAAGTTATATGGTCAGTTATTTTGTAATTTCGCTTGTCTACTTTTTTTCAATTTCAATAATTTTTTATTCATTATAAATATAATCAATTTAATAATTGAAATAGTATTTGATCAAACTAAAAAAAAAAATGTTAATCGAATTCATTAGTTATTCGGAAATCAACATTTCAAGAGACAATTCCGGCTTAAAAAGTATAAAATGCTTTGAGAATAATGAGAAAAAACAGTACTTACGAAATAGAAAAGCAGCAAAGATCACAACTGGTACTACACATGCTAGATCGATGAGATATCCAAAGAGAAGATTACCAACCAGTGCTCCGAGCCGACCCATAGTCAGTGATAGAGCTGCAGCCATTACTCTGATGAATGTACAAAAATACAAAAATTAATTGTGAACAGAATTCTTGTATTTGCTAGGACTCAGAAAGTCATTTCATAGACTCAGTCAAAACTGATTCAAATTCAATAACATTCTTTTTTCTGACAGGAAAATTGAAATCAATTCCCTCCATGAATACTTCGGAATTATTTCGTGCCTAATCAATAAACAAGAATAATGAGAATTTCTCGTATTTTTTTGAACGTACCTCAAATTAGTCGGGAACATGTCAACAATGACGCAATAAACAAGCGATATTCCGAGTGACGTAAGAGCCTCGAAGATGCACGAAAGTATAAGATTCTGAGTCGAGTTGATGACGTAGTAAAAACCAACGGTAACACCACCGGAAATAACAAGCGATACAACTGCAATGAAAAATAAAAAATTATTGAAAAATTCGTATAAATAAAAGAGACAGCAACTCCAGAGTAAAACACCCAAAATTTGTTTTTTGGCATTTGTTTAAAGATTAGAAAATATTCCTGAACTGGGAATTGTTTTTTAAAATGACAATTTACTGTTTGAGTGTGACTAAATTCAGTGACTTACTGAGAAATACTTTGGCCCCAACTTTATGAATGAAGATCGGTAAAATGATGGAGCCAGGTATACAAGCAAGACCGATGTATACAGTGTGTAGATAGACCGTTGGTGCAATGTCTGCGATACACTCCGGACCTGAGACGTCCATGAGACCCGTAGCATTATGGGGGAGTGCAGAAACAATGCATACCGAAGTAGATTCACCAGGATGCTCCAATTCAAATTCTTCGAACCTATTTTTTTACAAAAACTAACATTATTGATCTGTCGAATTTAATTTTCTGACATGAATTTAAGTTTTTATAAACGTAGACGTTTGACATCTTGACTATTTTATAACAAGTAACTATAAATAGTCACAATAATCCATTTTTATGATGAAATTAATTATTCGATTTGGAATTAGATCGTACACACTTTCAATTATAACATGTTTATTCTTTTCGTTAACAAAAACTGAACGAATATCCCGAATATTACAGGACTACTCGAATGCACGTCGTTTATTAGATGATAATAAATGAATGAGTACCTGGTAAAAAGTTCGGGAAACCAAACCATGAGGGTATAATAACTGCTCGTTAAACCAAATTGAATGGCACAGGCGATAAGTGTGTTTTGAAGATAGGGTGGCCGGCACAAAGCTTTCGTAAGATCCCACACTTCGGCGCATAATACTTTGAGATCCTTTCTTTTGTGAAGCTTCAATGATCTCGTACTCTTGTCTTTGGGATTCGCTTTTTCTTGAAGTGATTTCACCTGCTCGGCAGAATGATTATAGTTATTGACATTTTTAAATGTAATGATGCAATGTCATCATCATTAAAAATTGCATCAATGATCGTATTCTATGCGTTTGCTTTTAAAATTTTTAATTAAATCAATTTTACGAAACAATTTTAATTGTGCTAAAAAAAAATTACGAACAATAAAATAACCAATTTTTTTTTTCTTCAAGTTTAACGAGTCGAAACGTTTAGTAGATTTTTTGAGTTAAAGTAGCAGAGAAAAAATGAAAAGATGAATAATACAAATTTTTAATCGTTCATCGATGGATCGGCCGTTCAGGATCAATTTTGTTCAGCAAGAAATAACTCTGAAATATAAGGAATGTCAAATTGTTCCTGCTTACCGGATATGTCGATGGATCGTTTCCAGTGTTTTGAGAATAAATCCATTTGAAAACTTCGAGCGCTTCATCCGTTTCACCACATTCAAGAAGAAATTTAGGACTCTCCGGAAAGGCGAATAGCCAAAGGGAAAGCATCAGAGACGGTAGAGCGCACAATGCGACAAAGAGATTCCATGATTTGAAATAAAATGTGTCCGACTGATACGTGAAGTCGAGGGGTACGATTAGCCAGGCTATAACTGTTAACAAAATCTGTGTCAATCGAATATTCTGTGACCGTAAAATTAATGTCGGTTGATCGATTAATTCATTTCTGTTAAATTTTCATTGACACACAGGATCATTTTTGGGCCATTATTATTTTTATGAGGATTTCGTAATCAACTCATGTGAAAAAATATTTTCATCGAAAATTAGTGTTCCATAGAAAAGCACACTGACAAATCAACGATTAATATAAAGACGATAAAAAATATTCTTCTTTCACTGATTGACTTTCCAATTATTCGAAGTACTTTAATTTTTTTCGTCTGGTTAGATTTTTGTGCTAATCAGGTATAATATCGAAGGATTCTTATCGATAGACTTACGTGGCAAAACTATGACTCCAATGGTCCAAAACATTTCCATCCAGCACAGAATTTTCTCCCGGTACTTGGTTGGTTGAAATTCACCAAGATAGGGGAAGCAAATGCCCATTGCGCCGGTAACACTAGCGCCGAACGAGGCAAAAATAGCATGTTCTCGTTAATACCAATCGTACAGATATAAATAATTCCAAATGATTAATAGCGAATTATGTTCTCGATAAAGAGAAATAAAAATTGTCTATTCCATTTTTCAACATTCCTGATTCGGAAAATGTCGTGGAATTCGATGGCCATTGCCTCGTTGTATGACAATTTCAAGTCTTTCAAAATTAATTTTGTATTCTTATTTAACGGAAATGATGACTCACGCGAATCCATTGAAGAATCGAAAGATCAAAAAGACCCAAAAGTATTGAACGAAGGACGAGGCGATACCGACTAGTCCGTCGAGCATCAGTGTCGCTATTAGTACAACCTTACGACCTTTAGTGTCAGCCAGGCATCCCCAAATGTAGGAGCCAATTACCATACCTGGAATATGTCAAAATCGGTAATGATTATTAAAAAATTTTAAAGAACTCAATTGTCAATGATAAACATAATAATAATAAGGACATAATAAGAGTTGATAAATGTTTCATTTACATAGGGTCAAAGGAAATTATGAACAGAGAAAATCTGATTAGAATGATAAAATAAATAATATAATAAATAATAATATAATAATATAATAAATAATAAAATTTGTTCTACAGAATTTATTTAGAGAATCACTGCAAATAATATTATTATTTAATCGGAAGAATGCGTTAGATTCATATCCAACGCTAATTTTCATGACATCAACATTTAGCTTCAACATCGAAGAGATGGATTGCTTTCCTATTAGCAAATTGAGTGCAAGAACGAATTGAGTGGTTATTGCAATGATAGTAAATTTTAAAGAACATTATGAAATTGAAAATATTTGAATTGAGTTGCGATTTTTTCGTTAATTCACGAATTCAATGACTATTACGTCATTCACATTGTCACATGCAACTATAAAAATATCACGAGCTGCCAAATAACGTGACTTACGAGTTAGAAACTACACAACTTTGTCATCGTTGAGTTGTATCACTGTTTCAAAGAAAATTTGAGTTTGCTGATTCCTCACAGTTTTGTTTCGTGAAGCATTTAATTTATTTTTCGTTTTTTATTAGTCCAAGATGAGATTTTGTGACAAATTGCCAAATTTAAAGAAATCCGGCGCATGTACGAGAGCTTTCAAATAAAGATGCACTCATGAGGAATGAACGAGAGTAAAATTTGGCATCTAAATTAATGAGGATTGAACGTTTATCGTTGCATGTGTCGTCTATGCAAAAGTTCTCGGCCAAAAGAAGCCAAACCGGTGTGAATTCTATAATGGAAAGACTCTCATGTGGCTTCTCAGTACTCGTGGAATCCCCGATCCCCGTAACACGCTTGTTAATATTCAACTACAATCGATATTCATTCGTTGTCTCTGGGTTACAAAGATTTAGCGAATGTGAATAAATTCATGCATATGCTTATTTTTGGAAAAATTCAAGTAAACATGCACGGAATTAGCAAATTTTTTCAATCAAATTACGTTCTGATCAAAAATCAAATATAATACAACATTTGATCGAACGTAAATAGTCAAATGTCTAATTTGCTGTTGTATGCGAAGTTCAATAAAATAATTCTGTAAATTGACGGTGTATTTGTATTCTAGCACGTCTGATTAACGTAGAAACATAATAATAACAACAGTTTTACTGCATCATTAAGTGATGAATGAAATATTTCACGACGTCATACTTTCAATGACATTTGTAGAAGCATAATCCGTAATATTCAAGCGATAACAATGTATTATGGCTCAATTTTTTCCTCGTGAGATTTTCTGCAATTTTTGTTCGCCTCTATCGCTCTGAGCTGGTTTACTTTTCAAATAATAACAATTTGTTAAGAAGAACTTTTCTGCCGTTCGGGTTGTAATATTGAGACGACTACGTAAAAAAAGTTCGACGAGTCGAATTCGTATGAGACCCTTGTCGGGACAAAAATAAGCGGTGATACCTTAAGATCGCTCGAAAATTACGAATTTTTCTAACAAAAATGTCACTTAAAATATGATATCTTAGAGTTGAGCCTTCGTCAATTCATGGTTCCACGTTATTAATATTTTTCTAGGTCAATAAGAGATGCTGTAATACGAATCGACAGTTAACTATCTTAATTATTGTATTAATGTTTGCATACAACTATTGTGGAAAGTGAACACTTATTTGACTCGTATGAAGCAGCTATTTTTGATTTCAAAGTAAATTCTGTTATCAAAAATCATTTGACCATTGTGCCATTTTGACCATGTTCATTCTTCTCCTTGACCAGTTTTTTAAAATATATTCAATGTGTCAGCAATTTTTTAGACTTAGATTTTATGTTGGACCACTTAGTTCTTGCAACTTACCCAGCATCGGGGATGCTGTTAGCCACCCTTTGGAGGTTGAATCCATTTGAAGATCGCACTGAGCCGCTGGCAAAACGAATGATATTATCGTAACTCCAATGGCGGTGTCCATGTATATGAGTCCACATATGGCCAGAAGCATGTAGTGAAACTTGCCGAAACCTTAGACAGGACACAAATTTCCATATAGAATCGAATTGTTTATTCCATTTTGACATTTAGCGTTAGATATATATTTTTAAAAGTCATTTAGACATCAATTATTTCGGCTTTTTCACATTTTTACTTCATAATTTATGTGTTTTATTTTTTTCGTATTTTTTTGCATTCGCTTTTGAAAAATCCAAGAGTTGGCTGGTCGTCACTTTTTACATCGCGTCACTTCAGTTTTTTTCCTTTCATACGTATATTTTTCAATATATATCGCACTTGGCATTTTGTTACCACTGTCGAGGGAGACGAAAACACGGTTTCGTCATCGTCTATGCATTCTTGGAACACGCGCGCTCAATCAGATTAACGATTACAAATCACTTTGCCAGTATGTTTGGTCGTATATTATTTTCGAACGATTATTGTTGATCTTTAATTTCACGATAAGCACCGAGCTAATACGTAGTACAAACCTCTTTTTTTTTTGTTTTTGCCGAGCCCTCCGAAAATGCACATTTTTATTTAAACTATTAACGAAAATAATCACTTTATGGGAATGATTGTAAATTGAAAATATCCAATTGAAACAAAATAATTTTTCTCCACATGACGTTCGAAACGATGCAAATAAATGCTCACCTGCTACGGTGATGGCATGCTCGAAGTCGGCACTTCCGTCTGCGAGGAAGTCGAGCCCTGAAAAATAGCAGAGAATAAGAATGAATTAATGAAATGCTGTCGAATCAGGCATTTGCTTATTGTAATATTTCATTTATTTAAATTATTGTAAAAATTAATATGTAAAAATATGTTTCACTGAGTAAGAAGGATCGGATGTAAACGGTGAACGAATATCATTATTCTTTTGAATTAGCTCTAATAATTAAAGGGCATATCCGTACCCATGTCTGAGAGTTGTGTTCTCGAGGCGGTCCGTGATAGAGAAGAATTGGATGGCCCAGAGAAGACACTTGGTGCACGTCTTAGATCGTCGGGTATCCGCTGGTTGGAAAAGCGATGAGGGCAATTTATGCTGCTGTAGGATCCTTGTGGCTGCGACACAATATGAGTGTCGGTATCTCGTTTGCGTTCGGTACTTTTGTTTCAACGTGTAAATAATATCTTCCTCACTCATATGCTTCAAGAACAAGTTAAGACTGCTATATCTCTGATCATCTTTCGTGTACACCCGTGACTTTATTATCACTCACGAGATGACATTTATAAATTATATGCAAACTCGCGTGAATTTCAAAAAGTATTATTTTCTTCTACTCGTTATATTATTGTCATTATTTTCATTTTTTTGATTGCGGAAGAAATTTTTGGAACTTTCTTGCATGGAGAATCGATTGGTTTAACACTTTCGAGGTACTTTTTTTTTTAATTGATGGCTCGATCGGTTTTTATTTGTTAATGACAGTTTGGTCGACAGTTCAGTCTACATTATTGCGACGAATCTGAATAATTTGGAAGCTGAACGATCGGTCTCTTATATCTTTTTGAAAGCTCGATCTTCCAATCTTATGCTTCTGTTCATTTTTCGATAAGATAATATACTTCTGACCATTCGCAGGACTGGTGGTTAATCTCTTCGTCTACCATCTCATCTCTTGCTGATCGTGTATCTAATATTTTCATATGAGTATAAACATTGATATATTTATATATATATATATAAATAATATATAAATCATATATCTACTTATTTAATAAAAGAGTGTCGATTAATCTTGAAAATCGATCATTCGAGTACCTTTTAGCATTTGAATCTAGTCACAGTTTTTTTTTCATGATATTTCATCCAAGTACATTTTCTCAAAGTTTCGACAACAAATTAATCGACTAATTATTCCTTTATTATTTCTCGATTATAAATTTTCAGATCAAATTATGAATAAACTGTGTGTACGTGTAGAAAAATAAACAATCACATGCTGTAACAATGAAAAAAGATTTACGAATATTTGGCAAAGAGTTATTACACTTGCATACATTCCAAGGCCTTTAATGTTTGAGAAAAAACAAACTTTCAGGGCTTTTCACAATGCAGAATTGCATGATCGGGATTAATAACCAAGGATCAAACATAGCCATAATGTTGCACGAGGAATTAATGCATGCAATTAGAAGCCGTCACCGGATTTGGTTAAATTCTGTAAGGGATGAAGTTTCGATGGAAAATTGTCAATGTTTTGTCAATTACTCATTAGATGCTTCAATAACATAATACTAAGAACAATGATGATTTAATTTCATTTTATCATTGATATAAGCCTAGGAAAACATTGGGTAAGAAGATGCAACAATAAAAGAGAGTGAATGACAAAACGAAATTTGGAAAAGTTGTGATATTGTGTCGTTGCGATTACAACGCAGTTAGGTATTGAAACAATTAAAATTTCAATGAGACTGTACTAATGAAGTATCCTTAATTCCACCTGACGTTGTTTTTCGCTGATACCGTCACGAAAAACACGTCAGTGACAAGTATCGTGAATCATAAATCAGAGGAAATGTCGTGCAATTAATGCTGCGTACGGTATACTACGTGATGACGTATCGTTTCAAACGTGACTTTTATCTTGGCTACCTGTCTGCTGTTCACACACATGCACTTTTTCTCACATATATACCGAAAGAAATGACACCTGCATGGCCACGATAAAAGAGAATTTCGTTTAATGCAAATATTTATAAGTTCACGCTGTTTTTATTCTAATATTCAGGGAAGACGGTTATTGATATTTTAGAAAAACCTACCGCTGGCTTGAAAAGTATAAACAATTAGAAAAATTCTGCGATTGATGGAACTTCACTCAGTGTCAATAGTAACTTTAATTGTAACACAAGCATAGGGTTAAGAATATCAATCTGACCACTTAGCAAATGTCGTGGAATTGGCAACTTCCGTAAAGTTCGTATGAGAAGATTTCTATTACATAAAATTGGTAAATATTCACTGCATTTTTCACAACACTATGTACACTTCGATGTCTGTGTGGCAATTTTCCGTTTATTCAAAAAATAAATCTTATTGTTTTGGCCGTGATGTCGGAATCAATCGTCGGGATTAACTAGTCCAACGATGCGTCCACCATACATCATGGTGAACGCTAAACTGACGATGGAATATTTAGAAATGTGTTAATCGTTCGATTCCGCACAAAAGGTTGTTATGATTTGTGGACTTTGTTTTCGTTCGCTCGATTTGGAACTAGACAATCTTAGTGTGATCTACGTACTCCGTTTTGTTTTGTTTTCGATATGGATTGCTGACTCATTCCAGTTCGACTTGGTGCGTTCAGATACCAGGGAACATTTTTTTACTAGGAAAATGATTTTTTTCAATGACAAACAATATAATCCCTTATTATAATATTCATAGTTGAGATGTTGACACAACAGACCGAATCGAAGAAAATTTTTGGTCTAGGTGAGGCTTTCGATTGTTCTCTGATCGCTGTCAGTGATCTTTTCCCGATTCATAGGGATATCTTTCTACAGAAATTTAGTTAATGTTTTAGATTTCAGATGGATCTTATAAAAAAGTACCTCGAAAAAAGTCTCATGTCTGAGTTTTGCGAATATGTGTGAAGATTTTGTTACGTCGTATGATGATAAACCTTATTGGCCAACTCTGATTGTAGGACAAACTAATTTTCCTTTCAAACTAGTTTTCTCTGGTCTCAGTTTTTCCCGAGATAATCGAATCTAGCCTGAGATAAGTTTAAGAAAAACAACACAATGTGGAAAATCGAGGTGGCGGGTGAGAACGATTTAATGAGAGGACCAAGTACTATAAGGTATTTTTTTTTCGTTTATGTGATAAATATCACGGTGTACGTACGTCTTGGAGACTGATAAGGATTGTATTTTGCACCACAAATGTATTTTCCATCCCTAAATCACGTAACACCCCAATATCAATAAATAAATGCTGATGTTTTAAACGGCGATGAAAAGTATTTGCGTATCAAAGCATCGGGTCAATGTTAACGGATTCATGATAATAGAACGACAGTTATTTCAGCTGATGAGATCGACTGCGTATTGTTTTTGGGTGCATGTAAACATCTGGTCTATCCGATGACGCGAGAACTTGCACAATTTGTTTCTGAGTAAGTAATTCGGTATCTACATCGGGACTGAATTTTTTGAATGTGTTGCGGTCAATATCGTGTTTTTTCAACACCCTTGACAATTATAGTATTGTTTTTTTTTCATTCTCACTTCATTCCTTTTTTTCATCTGATCTTACTCGCTTATAAATATACGTCTCGGTATTATAAAATCTGGTTTTCCAGTTATCAAGCATCTATTCTCCTAATCTATTTAGTGACTCAACACAGAATCTTAACGCTAAGTATTGAGACAAAAAGTTGAGAATGGGCTTCTTCCGGTTACTTTTGTACTTGAACTCAAGATCAAATCGAAACGCCTTGACTGATAAATTTTACAGTCTTTTATCACGATAGTTCATTACCTTTTGATCAATAATATAATAGGATGATTCAGGCGGGTGGAAATACTATCTTAAGGGTCTCTGTCTCAATGCTTTAATTGTCAATCAGTTTTCCGTCATTGTTTATCTATTGCATAATCAAAGACATTAATTAAGATGCTGACACAACTTTCCCAGCCGAACTTGAATGAAATGTAAAAAAAAGCTTCATTTACTGACGTTCTACTGAGATCGAAGGGTGCTGTGGGGATGTGGCTTCGGTGATTACCAAAGTTAAGCGGTCTCAGGCAAGGAAAATACTTTGTTGGGTGATCGTTTAGCCATCAACTGGCTGGTGATGTTGACCAGCTAAAATTCAGCAAAGTTTGTACAGGCACATGTCTCGGCCGGGTTTTCGACAAATTTATTAGCCTTCGTGCTAGTTCGATACAGTAATGCAATCAGGAAATAGTGGCTAAGCGCAACACTCACAGGTGGAATCTCACAGGAAATGAAATAGTCATGTGGGAAAAGAGAAGGGTTGAAGTGATGGGATGGGCTCGTAAAAATCTGCAAAGGTACTTCCAGGATCAATGTAAAACTCAAAGTAAGAAGTTCAATCATCCGGAATTTTTACGATTCATTGTTTTGACATCTTCTCCAGAAAGTAGTCAATAATATAATTGGCTTTAAAAATTTTTTTAAACAATTACACTTTCAGTTCTTCACATTTATGTAACATGAAGTTCTGTTTGATTCCGTATACTCGAATGTAGCCCAAATTTGTTGCTATATGAATCATCAGATATGAAAACTCAGCCTGAAGATTTATAGATTCACATTGAAATTTGAAACATAATATGTTATGCAATACAACATTTTTAAAATTTTGACACCTATTGGCCCAGCGCTGAATTTACAAAGTTCAATCTCATAAACGATGATTTACGGAGTTGCGAATTTGGGGCAGCGAATTATCAGAATTTTGGAGCAGTGAACTCAAGATAAAATTTTCAACGAGTAGGAATGCAATTTCTTTTTGATATTCTTAAAATTACGTCAAAAATCAAAACGAAAAACTCTGATGCTGAATGTGAAAATCTTCACCGCAAAAATGTATTTCGCCATTTTTCACGCGAAAACCCGTAAATCGATTTTGATGAATCTTCCACAGGAATGAAGCTCATGAATCAGAAAAGGCCTCCATTCCTCCTCATTACTTTTTCGAAAAACAAATTATTCATTTAGCTGGGGTTCTAATTTCGAGTAGAAAAAAGTTGCAGCTATTCTCGTGAACTCGCATAAATTTAGAACGTTCATAATTTTGATATTTTATGATGCATCTTTTTTGGAGTATTTCAGAAAGATACTTCAACAATGATGTTCATAATAGCAAGAGTCCCACTAAATTACTGAGCCCCACGGGCAAAGCTGCGGGCACAGCTGGTAGTCTACAATAATCTAAACTCAACTATGAAAATCTGACGAAATTCTGACTTCGGATCAATTAGCTTTCATTGCGTGGGTCTGACCATTAACGTACGAATTTCATGAACCAGGTTAGTAAAAAATACCATTTTTGGCTTTTCAATATCTGTTTTGTAAATAAATGGATGGGTCAATTATCATCGTATCATAGAATTAAACGAAACGATTGAGTTTCGAAATTGTTTCGGGGCTCTCTATAAAATTATGAAAAAAGTCATTCCAGGCATATAAATATGACTCCGAAACCCTCGACTCCATGTCTACTGAAATAGTATTATCACCATTTCTTCGCCCTCTTTGGAAAGAGGTTTTTTTTGTCAAGAATATATGATTCTCGTTCGGAACTTTTAGGTGTACAAATATTTGAGACAACAAGAGTTTTCGGATTCGTCATGCATTCTTATGCTCAGTATTTACAGGGGATAAGCCATAGAATTGATTGCCGATATCGATAAAAGTGTCAGCGAAGTCTTAAATCGGTACCTCGATGATGTGGTGGACACATGAACTTTTCGATCACGATAATATCTTTCTTGCTCCAGATAATTCGATAAAGATTTCAATCCCGATCAATAATCATTGTCATTCTGTTGTCAAACTGATTGGGCCATACCGACCTTTGCCTTTATAATTATTTTTGTCAACATTTCATTCTAAAAAAAAAACGAACGGGAAAAAAATAAAAATTCAAAACACGTGACATGCCAAGTAGCCAATCGCGGTCGTTCCGTTTTTTGAACGTCTGCCAAAACAGCAGAATCGGTGTCGAGAGCTTGGGCTATGCGTAAATTATGTACAACGTGGCTACGGACTGTTTGTCGTCAAAGGTGGGACAAACTGGACGTAACCAGATTCACATATTCATGTATATGCGTTTCCTAACTATTCGTTTCCACATTTCTACGTTTAGTCTAACAAAACTAAAATCAGAAACAATTGTCTCATTTGGATATCTGACAATGTTTTAATAGATATTCGGTGAATTTCCGATTGCAAGTTGATAAAGATTGAGCTTTTCCACCAAGTGTTCGGGTTTTCCCAAGGAATGTAACAAACGTATCAATCATAATTTCCATTTCAATCCAGATTGTAATCGCCTTCGAAATATTCTAATTGTTTAAAAAGTGTTTGAACTAATAAATTCCTTCAAAAAATTTTCTCACATCAGTTATTAAATAATACACTAAACAGTAATAAATGAATATTTATGTCACACCACTTTTTTAATTACGTTTTTAAAGATATGATATAATCTTAACTGACGTCTACCAAATAATCATGTGATGAATAATTGGGGTATACTTGTGAAATAGTTATTTTAAGAAACTTCGTAGAAACAAAGGATTATCTTATCGTTTCCGGAGCGATATGATAATAAAACGATTAGTGATTGAGTATACGGGCATTGAAGATGAATCGATCCTGTCGAGTAGACTTGAGATTTCCTGGTGGCCAATAAGCGTTTCTAACAATAAAAAATCTTCATCGGAGGAAACTCCTATGTAAAAATCATGTTTACTTCTCTCAGTTATAATTTATCGTTATTGTTAATGAATAAAAAATAAGAACATAATGAGAGTCATGCTTTTTATAAAATATTATTTATGGATATAAACAGACTGAGCTCACAGAATAACTATTAGACCACTATTTACATAAACGTGTAAACAAATTCCCAACCATTTTGCCTCGACGGTAATTAACTATTGATTGCTCAAAGCCAATTCAACATTTGTTTGATAACACTCTTCAAAATTGATTTTTGATGTGTTTTATGCAGAGTTAAGAAGCAAACGATAGAGATCGGGAAACTGGGTTATATCTTCAAACACAAATGAATGTATATCAAAGTGTACTATATGGATACGAAAAAAATAGAAGTGGACAAATATACGTACTATGAGTACGCATGTAGATACAATTAGTTCAATCACGATGACACGATGTTCCTTCGCTGCAATTTCACGACGACCGAAACGCGGCTTAAGTTTGTAATCACTCGCGCTATCATCACAGAGAATGAATTTGAGATGTTATTTTTTCTTTTTTTTTCTTAGCCTGAGATTCAATTTTTCGTTTCTATATATTAAAAAATCAATCTGTATATCTGTTTGTTTATATAGATATATAGATATATTTTGTGAACGCAATATGTATTAGAATAAGGAATTGTCGGTTCGTTTATTTCGACCGGATCCTCGTTCTGCGTAAAAACGTATCGCGAATATGGGACAATGACAGGAAATAAGGCTGCGACACGCGTCCGAGGTCCACTAGCGTGCCTTAATTAGAACGCAGACCGCACCAAGGGTAAGAAGAACTATTATTGGTCCACCTGACATGAGGATCGCCAACTCTCGTTTCAGCTTCAAATATATACATATATCTATACTATTATGACCAAATGTTAAAGAGTAGCGACTGCATACTCGACGTATAGTATAAATAAACATATATATATATATTTCGAGTGCGTTGATCATACAGGGTGTTCCACAAGGTATGGTCAATAAGGCTGATTTCAATTCGCAGGATTGTATTTTAAGTTGCAGAGTCTGACATCGTTTTCTCATCAGGGTTTTGGGTGCTGAGTTATTAATCCATTAAAAATTGACAAAGTCGTGCACTTTTTTAACGGATTCTATTGAAACGGTGATATCTAGAGCAAAAATGTATGGGACCAATTTGATAAAGCATAACTTTTTGCATAAAAAAGTCTGCAACTATATTTTTATATCTCCAGTAGTTTAGTCTTGAGAGTAATTTAAAAATGACTCGGGAACTGATAAGTATAAGATCGGTTTTGCAACGGTTCTGAGAGCCAAGTTACGGAAGATAGAGAATGAGTTTACAAGACTTCATTGAATTATTTTCGTTAGAAAGGAGCTTATCAAAAACATTTCGCATTAGAATTACATTTCCAATTTTCCGTTCGCTTTTTTTTTTGACTAATTTGTTGAATTACCGTAGTTTTGAAATTGAATTTGTGATCTCGAGCTCGTTGGTTTTGGTGGATTTTTTTTTCATTTTCTCACAAATTGCTGCTTGAAGTTTCGAAGCTAGTTTCCCATAGAACCGGGTTCTCAGGTTCTGATGATAACTTCCGTTTTTTTCATCTGAACAATGAACAAACGAAATTTGAACGACCAAATTGTGATTATTATGATAAATGTTGATTGATTAATTTCATAGAGTGGGACGAGAGGAAAAATAAAATCAGACTTTTATTGATTTTTTTCTTATTTTCCATTTTAAATATGACGTATAAATCTCACTTTATCATTCATAAAATCATCAATGGATCGACCGATCGAATACTATGGTCGCTGTCCCACGTGGTTCATTCTTGTGAATACATATCAAGGTTTTTCATTATTCTCAATGTGTGTAAACACACGACGACACCTCCGCTATAAATACGACAGAGATAATTTTTTTATTTCGTCGATAATCACGTCGCTTATTAATATATTGTGACAGATGTAATGTACGAAAGTGTCAAGCGTTTGAAAAACGGCGTGTATGAAGCAGTGACGTATGTCGACAGACATACATGCGACACGTTCCTTTCATCGCCTGTGTGGAAGAAAAAAAGGTTGTTACGAGACCGTTTTAAGCGAGACGACATAACGTACACGCTGGAGCGGAATTATTTTCGCCAATTTCTTTGTTTCACAGTTTAGTCGTTTCGTTACGATTATCGCTCTCTCGCTTGGACTTGAGTGGAATAAACAAACACAGCACTCCGCTCACTGAAACAAAATTTTAAAAAATGACATTGTCCTGAAATCGTGCGGAAAATTATATGAATTTGATGGAAAAATATTTGCGAGACAAAAATGAGAGCTTGAAAATACTTTTTCAATGAATGAAATTATTGAAAAAATGTTCTCAACAAATAGAAGAAAGAGAAATCTTTCTAATGATTATTTTGAGAATCTTAAAATTGGCTGTAGAGTTGGTGAAAACTGAAATTGTTTCAGTTTATTAATAAAGCATCGTCGATGTTGTTATTCATTTAAAAATATAAACAAAAAAATAAAAATTATAACATGCAAATATAAAAATGATGAAATTTTCGAAACATTCGAACGTTTTTCAGTCAGCAGATTAAAGCAGATTTATTATCGAATGTATAATTGCAAAATGTTGTAAATTATATCTGAGATCTATAGATGATTGTTGTCTCGCAGAACAACGGGGTGAATGGAACATAACGAAAGGAGAAAACAAAATATACTGACGAACGAATTGACCCGCTATAATGGAGATTAGGGGTACGCAGTAGTCATCGATGAGATATCCGAAGAGACCGCTGCCTGCGAAACATCCGACTCGTCCGATAAACGTCGAGAAAGCGGACGCCATGACCCTGTAAAGTTTTTGTATATGTTCAATTGTAAACACGTACTCGATAAATTGCAATAAATTATATGCTTCCTATGTTCAATGATTGCAGACATTCGGGCGAGAGATTTGACGACGTTATTGAATATTATTCGAAGTTGTGGAGAAATTTTAGACTCATGTTGTATGACGCGGTTAAAAACACCAAAGATGTAGATTGCGATCGTGGAATTTTTGCCCAACGTGTTTATTTTATCAAGACTAAATTTTTTAATTGATTAATGCAGATTGATGTAAATCGTGGAAATTCAATGCATATTTGAATCGCGTGGAAGACTTACACTTTTTTATTAACTAATTAACAACGGATACTTGAAGGAATAAATATACTGTATTACAATATTGAAAGTTTGATGACGATTTATGTCGTCGTTTAAATCACTCTTTTTTTTTTTTTCTTTACTGTGCACTACCCGTTCAAGTTCGTCCCCCTCTTTAGACCTTTTTTATCATTATTCGAGAGCTATGTTCAGCGTTGTATGATTATGTACAATGCAGGATGATATTTCGAATAATCGTTTAGTTGTAAAGCCAATGAAAAATGTGTCAGTACATAATTTGTCCCAACAATCTTCATTTTTTATTTTTGTTGCATTGTTTTGGCGATTGATTATCAATCCATCTGATTGCAATCAAATAGCTTTAAAAGTGCGTGGCGCGGGAAGAACTCCCAAACTGATACTGGTTAATATACGGCCAAATCGTTTAAAAAAAAATTTAATCTTTAATCCCATTCTCCATTTAAGCCGGTCACAACGATATAAGGAATGATATTTTCGTAAATGGTATTGATTACAACGCGTTATATAAATCAATTGAAGACAGGTGCATGATAAGCTGGTATTTTGCTAAAAATAGACGTTTCCTTTGTAGAATGTAGTTAATCATCAATTTTCGCTGTTATTGTTGAAGACTATACCACGTTTCCCAATATTCGATCGAAATCACGAGGCATTTATAGAAATCGTATGATTTTTTAAAAATAGACTTGAATTGATAATCATCGAATCTCTTTTCGTGATTAATATCAGGAGGAAAAACTAGTGTTCATATTGTTTTCTTTATCCGTGAAATAAAAGTGTAAAAGCAACTTTTTTAAACCCAACAAAAACATGTAATGTTACTGTCAGAGAATGAAATGAATAAAGAAGGTAGACAAATCCCTATTATCGATAAACTATTCGCCTAATAATGTATTTTAATCCACCAGGATTCAATAAATATTGCCTTTTTCGTAACAATCCATAAATTTACACTTACCGAAGATTCGTCGGATAAAGTTCGACGAGCATGCACAGAACCGCCGTAATGCAAATCGATGCAACAGCTTCAAAGATACATGATAATATGAGATTTTCTACGGATGTCGTAACGAAAAAGAGACCACAAGTCACTGCAGCACAAATGAATGACCCCAACACTAGAAAAATGAACAACCGTTAAAACAAATCTTCAATATTTATAGATACTTATACATTCTAACCATTGACGTCCTAGTATCAATATTTTTAATAATTAATTATCGATGTTTAAAACAGATTCACACAAACATTATGGAATTCATATTTTTCTGGAATTTCAAATAAAATAGGCCATTTAGGGGCAGGTGCTCAAAATGAGACAAGAAAAAAGAATCATGTGGTTATCAGGGACAAGGTCTACAAACGTCTGTGACTGCGCGCCGAAAACTACTTTTATTTGGTTGGGTGTATTAATAATTGTGGCAAGCATGATTTATGAATTACTCCACAACCTACTTTCGGTGTGTATAGAAGGCACCTATTTGACAATTTTTATGACTCCATATTTCTACACACATATTTAGTCAAAAAACGTTTACTGACGATTAAGCTAATAGTACATTATTGCATAAATTGACAAAGAACAAAACGTCAAGTTCCCTAATAGCAAGAAATCGTCGAAAAAAACGAGAATTGACAAAAATTCAAAAAATTAAGCGATAGAAATGAAAGTGTTGGAATGAAGATAAAGAAAATATATATTTACTAGCATTTTTTGTACAGACGCGATGGGGGTAAGAGACGATCAAGATTTCTTAATGCTTATATGTGCTCAGAATATTAAATCGCTGAGAATGTCTCATGATACTGGTTTCAGATTTTTCTTAAAAAAAAAAAAGTTTTCCAGGAGTCGCCTAGTTTATGCACTTTCACAACATTCATACTCATTGTTTCTGTTTATAATTATCGTACATACTAATAATTTATCTTAAACATACCCAAGTGAAATATGTAACCCAACCGTTCGACGAACAGAGGCAACCAAATTGCAGTTGGCACAGATGTAATGCCAAGAATTATCGAGTGCAAGTAAACGTCCGTTTTTATACCAATTTCACAGGCCACGGTTTCATTTTTCGAATCTGACTGCAAATTATATGTAATTAATGCCCAGCATGGGTAAGCGTGGATCATAAAATTAGGTACACTCTTCATGAATTGTTTCAAGATTTTTCGGAAATTGACAACTAGCGATCTACTTTTTAAAAATTCCTTTCTATGAGTAAAATAATGTGAAAAAGGTTTTGGGCAGAATTAGTATTCTGCAAAAAGTTTCAGCATTAATGCGATCATTTAAAAGAACTACAAATAGATAAACTAAAAATAACGTAGACTCTTTTCATATCAAAAGCTGTTTCATGACGAATCATATCACTCAAAAATACTCAAAAATGATAGAACTATCGAAATTATGAGTTACTTTTACTGCGTGTGATTCTTCTGTCACACAAGAGTGAGACATCGTTTTTTAATGATAAGATTGTTGAGACATTTTTGGAGATTTCAACATCTATCATTTGCGTTTTGATACAATGGGATCATGAATAAAAGTTTAAGAATAGCTGTACTCCGTGAATGTTTGATTTGATTCCATTCTTTATCTGTTTAAATACTCTTAATAAAATATTCAAGTATGCTGAGGTTGATTTTTCACAGAAGTTAAAATTTACCTGATGTAAATACTGTGATAACAGCGTATACGGCAGTGAAATATGAAAGTTTTTTTTTTTTTTTAATTGGACACAGTGATTAGAATGTCTAAATGAAATTTGTTGTAAAGTTGTACTATCAAGTTCCTGGAGAGATAACAGAAAGTAAAAGTTATTGAAAATGTTGATGCTAGGGACAAATAACGCTGTCAATATCCGAAAAAACCAATAATTTTTAAAGTATATAAACAAAAAAAAACATAATCGTTACACCGGACGTCAAAATATTGGTCACATTTCGACGTAATCTATCTGTTACAGAACAGATGTTTGCTGCTTCCCCAGGATACAGTGCCTCGAAAGTAGCGAATCTGTTGAATACTTCTGGCAGCCACAAGACCAAAGTGAAATAGGATGACATGAGGCAAATCATAACCGTGCCGATAATTAGAGTGGTGATGAGATAAGGAGGCTTGAAAATCATGACCGTTTGGTTGAGAAAGCTTGACATCTTGTCACCCACGGTTTTCCTACTTTTCCTCTTCGTGACGGTAGTTTGTGCAAGATTTATCATCTCGTCGAGAGTGGAATCTCCCATTTTCGAGATTTTTATCTGAAAATTTACAGACATTGTCACTGTAACCTTGTGAACCATTGATATATACGACAAACATGCAGTAAAAACTCTTGACGAAAGTGGTTAATGAGTTAATTGATAGATCAGCAGATCATACTTTATGGGACAAATGATTTATTGGCAATTCAGTTCGTTAACTCTTTTGTTAAATGACTTTTTGCTCGGTCAAAGTTCTTACAAATAAGAGTCTTTATTAATCCAATCACTATTTCTTGTCAACTCAGTTTTACTGTTATCGGTAATTAGATTTTATTGTCTTGTTATGAATGAATTATGGCTTGGAAGTTGGCAATTTCTTTTTTTATTTTACACATTCGTTATGTTATTGATAATAAGCCGATCGAGTAATTAATCAAATGTCCTAATTACTGCAATCATCGATTGTTGCGTTGCAACCACTCATTTCGTGAGTGAGCACTTCCCAAGCGTTTTGTTGGGCTTCATTTTTTTAGATAAGAATTTGTCGTGGGCGATTGTGAAGTTAAAATAATCGTTCGTTGAAACTAATGGTGAGAAAATTCTTCACTTTCAACATAAATTTCGGAGAATCGAAAACATTCGACAAACTACGGTAAATTAATTATACTAAAATTGGAAGCAACGTTCACGCTATTGTGCTGTGGCATGAAATATTTATTAAAGCATCTGAAAAAGGGGCAGCCTATCCATTAAGTTCCTTCTACAGTCTAGATCATTTACCAAAACTCGACACTGCTGTATGGATGACGCACATTCATATGTGTCTTCACTTTTTATCCCCGAGTGCAAGAAGGGAATAAACAATGCGTCGTTTCATAAGCATTTTAATAAATCAATTGATTACATCTTACTGCGTACTCTCCAGACGGCGATCCAGTGTTTTCCGAGTACATTCTTTCGAGAACTTTTAAAAGTTCGGCGTACTGTCCACTCTCAGCGAGAAACTTGGGCGTCTCGGGAAGGAAAAACAGCTGGATTGCAATTAGTATCGAGGGTATCGAGCACAGGAGCATGAAGAGGTTCCACGGGTTAAAAAAGAAATACGTCGTTTTAAATCCAAAATTCAAGGGAATTATACCCCAGGCTATTGCTGTAATTAACAATTCAAAACAATTAACACGTATTTTTATGGTAAACATTGGGTATGTAATTGAATTTTCATATCATAATAAATTACCCCGTTCACAGAGTTTCATACCATCAAGTTTTGAATAAATGTTATAAAAATAATTCTTTAAATTTTACGTTTCATTGAGAGAATATTTTAATGCGGTACTGAAGGCTGGTTTCAAAATGTATTGAGGTTCAAAATTGTATTAAAATTATTGAGAGATCCAATAATTAATGTACTTAAAACATCCAGGACCGATTAGGAATCTATGAACTTCAAAACCAGGCAATAATATTATTTTGACACAACTATTGTGAACCAGATTGATCGTGGTATTTAGGAAAACTCGATAAATCACGATTTTCACTTGTAAATATTTACATGTTTGTTGACCTACCGGGAACAACAGTGAACCCGATAGCCCAGGCCAGTTCCATCCATGTTAAAATTCTATCACGAATATGTGATGGTTGAAATTCCCCGAGATAAGGGAATACTACTGCTAATTCTCCGCTCATCCTGTCAAATGAAGAATAAATCCAATTGCAAAATGTTTGCAGTTACAACGAGGAAAATTAGGTGCAGGCTGTCACGAAAGTCACGTATATGTCGTTGAATTTGATTCGGCAGCGATCAGTTCAGACAAATTAAAAAATATTAACCATATATTTGTACTATTTAATGAATGAAAGACTCACCCAAGTCCGCTGAAGAATTTCGTTAATACGAATAGCCAATAATTCGATACAACAGCGGAAATGCCATCAAAACCTCCGTGTAATAGTAATGCAGCGATTAGTGTAAATTTACGACCCTTAATATCTGCCGTGCAACCCCACCAATAAGCTCCGCACAGCATCCCTGGATTAAGAAGATTTAAAAATCGTATTTGACGGACCATCATTTTTTATTCTTTTAAGAGACTTGTTTTTTTACCTAAAGCCGCCGCAATACTCATCCGACTTTTGTCAATGGTCGTCATTTCAAAGTCACAAGCAGCCGAGGGAATAACGATCCCCAAGCTGCTTATGCCAAATCCATAGTTGAAGTATATCAGGCCACAAACTGCCATGATTTTGTAATTGAACTTCCCGAACCCTTGAAAAGATTGAAATGTATTTTGTTTATGGTGTAAAATTGTCGCATCCGTGTAAATTAGTCGAGCCCTTCTCAAAATGTTATGTTCGTCGTTCCAAAAATCATGTTTCCCCATTCCATGCGACAACTTAGTTCCTAGTAAAGTTAACAGCATTTTGTTTACATTGAAAGTAATGAAAAAACGATTAAAACTTTCGGATAATCATGCCCATACTCTCATTTATTGCTCCGCAAATTAACGTTCAAAACAGCCAGTATTTTTTTATCATTTCCATAATTATTGCGATCAAATATTTGATTCTCTCATCCAACACGATTATTCCAGCTGGAACAGCTAAGGAAACCGAAAGAATGCAATGTTTTCGTTTTAATTAATTACAGTCGCTAATCAAAAAAGACGGTCTTGTTTGAAAATTAAATCAACGTTTTCGCGAGTACTTGACCTTGTGTCCATGAGACTAAACCATAATTCGTGCACCTGTGTCGTTTCATCAATCGAACGATTCAGTGTTGCCCGTAAAAATTATTTTTTATGTTTCCGATTCCTGGCTATAATTTGTACAATAAAGCGGTTTTTCTCGCCAATCTCACTATTTTTATGAAAAAAGTAATGGAATTGATAACGAAAAAATTAACAATGATTCAAGAGCATTCATTAACGATAAAGAATTGTGCTTAGACTTCTGTTGATGGTATTTGACAGAAAAAAAATAAATTATTTTCGTGGGTGATGTCCCACTTTGTCTAGGGTGTCTTGTTTTTTCCACGTCTTCTCAACACATTTTTTGGTAGATCTACACTTTTCTACTAAAAAACTTTTCTCATAAAAAAATATGTTACTACCATGTCTCGTGAAAAGCCTTAAAAACATCCCCAATTCATGAATTCGCGAAATTATTTCGTTACCATTTTGTTAGGATTGATATTGTTAGAAAAATCGTTACATTATCGTTACCTGTGTGATTGACGGCATTTTCCGCAACCCTTTCAGAGATCGAGACGTTTTTCGACAAGTCATCGTTTCCTATTTTCACTACAACAAAAACGTCACTTCCACTCAAAATTGTATAGTCGATAAAATGTTTAAAGCTACGTTCAAATATGAAATAAAAATAAATCCCGAATTGGAAATCGATAAAAAGACCGAACTAACGTACTTGAATATTCAGTGATGAAGAACTTTTTTTTTTAATCCACCTTCCTTTCACTTGAATACGAAAATGTGTAGGGATGCCCGGTGTTTTAATAGACTGTATTCCTAACAACTATCACAAACCCTGGTAGTTGATATGAAAACAGACGAGTCTTCACAATTTGTGAGCCTCACGATCGCCTGAGGACCCGTTGGCGCAGAACGATAAAGACAATTTGATGAATAATTCTTGTAGTATTATAGTTGTGGGATGGTACGTTATTTGTCGACGAAAGGAGAGCATCACGAGTCGTGTTTTCGGAGGGGAGAGACATTTAATCGAGTCGCAGAGCAATTGAACGTCTTAGTGTAAGACAGCGCGTGACGTCAATCATCGCGATCACTATAAATTAATAAATCGAACTGCAACCGGCCGGATTTTTCATCAAACGTTTGACTGTACTCACATCGAACTTTGTCTTTGTTTTCTAATCATTTCGAAATATAATATAATAAACACGGAATCAGATTATTCCTATTTTAACAAGGGAGAAAACATCTTGAGATCATAAAATACGAACGAGAAAAAAAGGAGGATTTCTTTTTTCATTTATTTTTCAGAGTTTTCGTCAATGGCGGTCGACGAAAATCAATATTCAATCGAATAACGATATGTCATTTTGAATTATAATTACGGCTACGAACATTCTTTATGCATGTCGAAATTAATAAACTTATTGATGTTAATACGGTTAACTGTTTTGAGCGGATGAGGAATATTTTCCGCTGCCCGATTCCGGTAAGCCGTTGGTCGGTACTTCACAAAACTTTTTATCCCCTCCTTCCGAATCGTCGTCGTTATCACTAGTGACAAAGAATCCCAAAACTCCCGCAACTGTAAGAATCGTTAAATCAATTGTTACAATCAAGAATTTCTTGTACAATTTCCCTGTTCGGATATTTCAATTTTTTTTAATTAAAAAAAAAAGAACAACTCACCGAAGAGTTCAATGGCCACGATAGATATCAATACGAAACAATGATCATCGATCAAATATCCAAACATCGTGTTACCAACTAGTGCTCCGATACGACCGAAGAGTGAGGCAAGTGCTGAGCCAGTGACCCTGAAATGAATCTTTGAAATTAAGATGCAATCACACAATGTAAAACCAATGAATCAATTTTTTCTGTTTTCATTTTTACAACCCAGATCGTCTTCTTTAAACACACCTCAAGTTGGTTGGAAAGAGCTCGACAGAGATGCAGAATATGACGGTTACACAGACGGACATCAGTGCTTCGTAGATGCAAGAGAGAATCAAATTCTGTGTCGATGTTGTTACGAATATTAACCCTATTGTTACAGCACAGCATCCAAAACTGTTAAATACTAAAGTAATTGAAAGACGATTAATCGAAAAGTTAAAACGTATAGGAAGGAAAAAACAAACGTTATAATAAATAATGAATAAAAAAAAACTTGATTTAGTGAATAATTTGATAACGGAGTTTAATTCATTATCAATTTAAACTTTTGTTTCGAATTGCTATTATATTTTCAAGTATAAGGTTTCGAAACGAGATACATTTCCATAATATTATATTTTTTTCATTAAATATTTATCAACGAATAGAACGCTGAACTGGATAATAAAATATAATCAACATCGTCATGCTATTAAAAAAACATTAAAGTTGAATCAATGAAATACATCTTCCAATCACAGCAACGCTATTCAAACAATTTATTTTTCGCACTGTGGTACGTTCTGCGAAAATCATCAAGCTGTAGATTTATGAGCCCATCGTATTTATCAATATCCTTGTAATTTTATCATCTTGAATTTGTATAGGGCTTAAAAAAAATCATGATTTTTTGTACAGTCATTTATTCAATCGAATTAATGTTTTCTTCGCTGATTATTTGATCGAGCTTCGAATATAGACGATCCGGTTTCTTCAGTACTGCTCATTTAATAAAAATAAATATCACAATTTTTCTTATTATAGTACTTGATAAAAGGTTATTAAAAACGTACCTAAATAAAAACGGAATCCCAGTCGACTTGCGCAGACGGAAAACATCACAGCGACTGGAATACACGATAAGGCCAAAATCAGCGTGTAAACATAAACTTGCGTTCCAATCGTACTGTCGCAAGTGTTCTCAGTCGTAATATTATCAGTTTTCATCTTAAAAAATATAAAAACAATATACTTTGCAACAGGCGTTCAAAGTGAAATGAACCAAAGGTAAAAAAAAACACAGTTTTATACAACAATAAAATACCTCGTTTATTGGCAGTGAAGAATTAAAAAATGTTCTATTTTCATGATTCCTCAATGAAATCGATTGCGAGACAATGCAAACACTTGCACGTTCTCCCGGGTGTTGATCCTCAAATTCAGCAAATCGATGGAAAAGTTCGGGGAACCAGAGCATCAGAGTGTAAAGTGATGCAAAAATGCAATAACTTCCGAGACATGTGATTGTCGTTCGAGCGAGGTAAGGCGGCTTCAGAAGCATTGCCGTTTGTTCATAGAGAGTTACGAAAAATTGACGAAAAGTATCCAAAACACTTATATTTTTTCTTGCACTTTTATTCGTTTGGTCATTCAATCGATCGGTAAAAAATGATATTCCAGCGTTGTCGAGATTTGCCTACACACAAATCTACAAATGTGAGCTTACTGTTGTATAATATTAATACAAATTTGTGTAAATAAAGAAATAAAAAGATCTATTTTATTCAACCCGTCAGTGGTCGCAGTACGAGAATTTTGTATTAAGATTTTGAATTGTTATGTTTTGTTATTTAGTGTCAACTGCCGCAATATTAATGGTTGTTAAATGTCCGATATGAATTTTAGATGCTTTGAGAAATTCAATTATTGATCACCAATGTCTCGAGTACGGGATGGTCAATTATTTTGAAATTCTTCACGTAGGATTATAATAGTGCATTGAATTCGTCCTCCAAATTTGAGAATATTCAGTAGAAGAAAAGTGTCGGTGAGGCTATTACGTTAAAAGTGTAAACATGTGAGAAAGTCTCTCCTCACCCGACCAATAAAATGAAGTAAGTACATTAATGAAAATTATTCAAAATCTGATGGAAACAGGGGAATTTTTTTATTTTGTTATTTTTCCGAAACAAATGAATGATTAGGAGGCTCTATTGATGAGTGTGACGATTTTTTTACGTACTCACGATATAATTTTCTGTTGTATTTCCAGTATTTTCATGGTACATGTTAATTAGAACGTTACGAAGTTCGGCGTAACGAGCTGTTTCCGCGAGGTACTTTGGTGTTTCGGGTAACTTCAGGAGTATAAAACCAACGACAAATGCCGGTAGCGAGCACATGGCGGCGTATAGGTTCCATGATTTGAAGGAAAATCCCGAAATCGCTATGTTTATGTCGAGCGGTATTGTGATCCAGGCAATAACTACAAAAAAATAATGAAGGTAATCGAAGAAAAACAGATACTGAGTGTAATTGAAGAAGAAAGTAAAATCACGAACGCAATCGCAGGTTTGCGGGCAGAATGAATGTATAGTTTGCTCAGGAACGAATATTTTTAATAAATGCTTTATAATATCGTGATAATTGAATAATTTTACTGACGACATTCGACGATTACGAAAAATGAGGTAACACTGTTTATTGATTTCAAAAGATGAATTCAACTGAAAGTGAATCACACTTACCGGGAGCGAGTATCGTTCCTAACACCCAGGGTATCTCCATGAAAGAAAGCGCCTTCTCGCGATAATTCGCTGGTTGAAATTCACCAACGTATGTATATAGAACAGCCATCTGACCGCTCAGTCTAAAAGTCCAGCTCCGCGTAAAAACCTTCATGTATTGTGTGTCATTATCACAATGATTATACAATATTCATTGGAATAATTCAAATGATTTATTTTCTTCCAATTGCAAATAGAAGAATAAAAAACTTACGCTAGTCCACTGAGGAATTTGAAAACGATAAATCCCCAATACTTCGATACGACGGATGCACAACACTCGAATATCGCTTGGAGGAATAAACAATTTAAAAGTGCCGTTCGACGTCCTTTCGTATCAGCTATGCAACCCCATATGCACGAACCGAGCAACATTCCTGGGTAACGTCAATGATCACAAAATTGAATTAATCGAATTATAATTCGAAATTTTATTATCTGCATACAGTTTTTATAAGAATTTTGTACAATATAAAATATCAGTCACGGTCCAGGTAAAGTTTAATGCGTCAAGTTAATCACATTTCAACATAAAAAAATAAAAAAATCGACTTCATAAAAAAAGTCTTAGCGAATACTCCAAAACTTTGAAGTGCTATTTTCTCAGTTACATTCTGTGCTTAAAAAATGTGTATCGGTATAAATTGGTATCATTCATTTAACTTTCGAAAGTACAAAGGAATCTAATGTAATATTTATTAAGAAATACGACCAATTGATCGAAAATAATAATCTGTTGCGATTGTGTGAGGAACGAAATATCATTTCGTCGATTGAAAACTACACTTATAACAATGAAAAAACCGGCAGTTGTATTTTCTGGATTTGTTAATCGCAATGATTAGAGGGTTTTAAATTCTATGATTAATCTTACCAAAAATGGGCGATGCGCTTAATCGACCTTTATCGACAGTATTCATTTCGAAATCACAAGCAGCGGATGGGAGAAGGAACCCCACGCTTGTAATGGCAAAAGCCACATTCATACACATCATTCCGGAAACGATAATGATTTTGTAATTAAATTTTCCAAAGCCTACAATATAAAAGAGAACATGAGAATATCCCAGAATATTTCAAAACACTGTTCAAATGATTTATTTTCAAAATAGTGATAAAATATACAATGTTTATGTGCATACCGGTTTCATTGAGGGCTCGTTGAGCATCCAATTCCGCTTTCCTGTGCACTTCATCTGCAAGGAAAGTATCTTTAAGTCATGTTACATAATTTCGAAAGCCTAAAAAATAAAAACAAATTTACGCGATGATTTTACGATGTTTTCTTCATGTATATCCGAAGTCAATGGTTCGATAACACTGTCCTGAGGAAAATAAGAATCATTCTTAACGTCCATTTTGAATTAAGATCTTTTCACGAAATGTATGATAATGTTATTGAACTCGTTCGCGAAACACGGTGTGAAAATTTCTTCAGTAGACCACGATGGAGACTGCGAACAATTTTACTCACGGACCAAAGATTAGATTGTGTGACAGACGCAAGCGCACTTGCTTTTATAATACTTTATATATCGCGTGATTAATGCTAAAAGGTCGTACAGGCAACGTATTTGCTGTGTGACGTTTTTTGAAAATAAAAAAAAAGTATGTGTATACATGAATTTTTCCGACTGAAATTGTACCAACCAAAAAAGTAAGATAGCTGAATTGTCAACAAGTCACGAGGACATCTATTTTATTTGTAATGGCGCCGTCGTCAAATTTATGACTGTTAAAAAAATTGCCATAGATTATTGTACAAAGTTTGCTCACTTAGATACTTTCTTAAAATTTGTCGAAGAAAAACAAGGGTGCTCCAATTTACCATTCAGATTGCACTTTTGTGTACTCGCATAATACAAAAGTACACTTGCAAAAAGATCTTCGAAACGTTGGCTATCTGCATACTTTTCAACTGCAGATTTTAATCACTAGACCACATATGCGTGTAACGCACATTCACATATTCAATAAATGTAAACATGCCACTGAGTGTTTAATGATTTGGCCATGAATTGATTGATCACGTGATTCACAAATGGTTCTGAATTGTGTACATTTTTATCTGTAAGCAGATGAATGAAGATGCAGTCGTGAGCTTGTTTATCAAGTACATTGGTTCCACAATTTACTATCACTCGTTAATTGCGTTTAATCGAAAACTGTTTAATCAGGAGACAATCGTTCACATGACAAGTTTTCAATTCTGGTCTGAATTAATAAAAACACACTTGTTTAATTATTTGAATAGATTAACTAATGAAACACGGGCAGAGGGTTTATGTGTCAACAGTAATATACTTTCTGTACAAAAATCAAATAACTCATATTAAAGATTTAATTGTTACTCAGGTTGGACAACAGAATTCTCAAAATATGGATTCACATGTATTTTCATTCAATCTTTTCCCACCGCTTTCAAGCTGACTCGTGTGTGGTGCTCGAAGTTGCGGGATTGAGCATAAGAAACGAACTAGTGTGTTTTCTCCGTTGGTTCAGCGTTCACGACTTAAATGTTATTATCCTCTTGCCTCCCGAAAAAGCTGGCAAAGTTCCCTTTGTGAATAGACTTTCGTTTGAACGGGGCTCATTTGGATGCGAAGTGTGTCAAGCTCAGTAGTATACGAGTAACGAAAGAAAGACATTTTGGCATTGAGACGAATTGCATAATGCGTAAATTTGCAAGCAAGAGGAAGAAGGGAGGGAGGTAGAACAAGTTTTACTTGCTTGGACGATCTACGAAATTTTAGACAAACTTTCTCAACAGTTAGATACTTTAAATTTTTTATTATTAGTTGATGTTTTTAACACAAAACCGCGCGTGAAATAAAAGGAGAGTTGACACTGATTTTCGTTATTACCGTGTAAATACATAAAAGAATCAACTCAACCGTCATTTGGGAATCGGATGGGGCTGTAAAGATAATGCCGATTGTTTTCATTGCGTCGTTTGACAGAATAAAAATTAAGCGGAAATCGTACATCCGTTATCATTCATGGACGATCATTAAAAAAAAAAAAAAAAAAAAAAAAAAAAAAAAAAAAAAAAAAAAAAAACAATAATAAAAAAGAACAAAAATAATCATGTCTTTAATAGAACCGTAAGATGTCCAAATAATTCATTAGTATGCATCCATTATCATGGCATTATTATGTTTCGTTTAATATGAGGGGATAGAAGAAAGTATTTTTCTACTTTTCACTTTTTCATTGATTTCACGCGTTGTATTACCGTCGACGGTTACAAAATATGAATATTAAATATAACCCGGAAGAGTCTTCAGGGTATTTAATATTTTATCAGAACACAGTATCTCATTATAGCGATGTATATATGACTGCCCGTGATTCCGAAGATACGTCGGTAATTTTATACTGGCACACGGTAAGGTAGCTCACGCTTGGTAATCTTTTCTTTTATTTCTCTTATCGCTTCGCTTCTCTACATTGTGACGTTGCTTTTTTGAAATCAAGTTACGAAGAAAAGTTAGAGTTGTAAAATCTATGGTATGCTTTGGCGTGGCGTTCGAAATTCTGTTCGACTGGAGATCGCTATTGTTTTTAAAACGGGGCAAAGATTCGTTGCCTTCAAATCGATAGCGATTCGTCCTGCATTTTTCGGGGTTGCAAGGAGGAGTTTAGGGTCCTGGTTAAGATACTCGCGCTCGTTATCATGTGGTGTATGAAGGGAAAAGAGCGATTTAGTTCCGCAAAAATTTAGAAGGACACCGACCCCCAGGTAAGCGATCATCCGGCGGCATGGATAGCCCAATCACTTCGTAAGGTTTTATTTCCGTACTCGCGTTACCGAATCAGCTTCCGTTTAGGTTATTTTTATTACCCTTCTTTACACCCGGAGAATATTCTTCTGTGATGACGTTATTTTTTCCCGCCGTTGACATCTGTCTTTTAATCGCGGGTACGTAAATACACGGGCCTAGCGCGACGCAAGATCTGTACCTCGATAGTTTTTATTTCGCGAGTTACTCCTAATTAGTTGTTGTCCACTTATCGTACGAGGAGGAAGCGCTGTCTTTTCGCGAAATGTGGTCACGCCACCGATCTGAGAGAAGCTCAGATGTTTACCCGTTCCTTGTAAAAATTACCAAATTTATATGTGTACAAAATAAGCATAAACATGTGTACATAAACTTACAAATTGAAACCAGGAAAATTCGTCTCCTTGTTCCATTTTCTCGCCGTTACATTTAATGTATTCTGAACATATTTCCGGTTCAATTTCGAAAAACATCACTTGCAGCACACACACACACACGCTAATATACATCAGACTCGATGATGAACAGATTATCAGGTGAACGGAAAAAATTGTATCGAATATCCGATTACTAAACATCTATGCAAATAATTTCACCTGAATAATTCACTTTGACATGACGTTGATGTTATTTTTACCATAAAGTTATTCAGAATAAAGCAACAATATAGTCCGATTGAAGATGTAAAGAACTTATTCTTCGATATTAAATCCACTCGATTCACTCACTGCGATAAAAAAAACTTGATATTTTAGACACCTATGCATAAAGTTAGGTATGGGAAAATATATTGAATCGATGATTTACCTTCTACAGTTTCTTTATTCCAATCCACGGATTCGACACTGCCGATAATGTATTCACGGCTGACTGTATTTTTTACTCTATACTTTGTAGGCATCTTACTAGACAAAAACGAATGAAGCAAAATCCTGTCGGTTCGTGGCTTTTATAGCCCAACCGAACGGTTTCGAACGTTTTTCTCATGATCATAAGATATTCTGCGATCATCGTGTATAAACTACATTGAGAAAAAAACCGAGGCAAGCTGATACTCACCAAATGAACCTACGTTAAAGGTCGTATCAACTCGATTATTAATTCAATTTTAATGATAAATATCCCAACATCTTCATGTCCTACGAAGCATACAATTTTTCGTGGCTAATTTCTTGAGATTACAGTTTCTAAATTGTATTTGTACAACAACATGATATAATTATTCCACATTGTAAATTTCGCTGTCCAAACGACTGTAAGTATCATCACAGTTTCAGTAGATGTTAGCTTGGACTTATATTGTGATGAACAATAATATGTCCCACTGCAACCCTCTTTATCCCACTCTTCCATCTACTTTTTTTGTTATACGAGATTAACATTTATTTCTAGCAATTAAAAATAATAGCAGCTCCGAACGAATTTGTTCATTCAAAATTCATTCGAATTCCCAATGAAAAATTCAATAAAATAAAAGAGGCTGTAAGAGTGAAGGAAAAATGCAGCGAAAGATAGGCAACGGATAGAGGGAATCGAAAGTTGTTATCTATTGATGTTTTTTTTACGTTTTAATGGTTATAAATACGAGTCGAAAATGTACTGATATTTGTAATTGTATTATATTTTAAGCTTATCTTAATTTATTCAAATCAAAGTGAAGATTCCACTCATTCCTTAACGGACTTAAAATTCAGGACGAATTATTAATAAAAATGTCTTTCTAAATGTTTATTTTCCCTTTTGTTTTACTAAAGTGTTTACTGTTTATACTTCTCTTAGATTTTACTCAAAGTCGAAAGGCTATTCATTGATCCTTAGAGTCATGAGAAACATTCTTGTTGCGGTACGTGCTACAAACATTATCGGCTTCAAGGATGAGGCTAACAGGAAACGATCGGAAAGTTTTAATAATGAAGAAAACATGCATCGTAGATAATGATCTCCTATTTCAGGTGACGTTGAAATCTTCTGTCCATGTGTAGACTGATGCTTATTGAATGCAACACGAACCATTAATGATTCCTCGCTGTACCACTACGGGTCTGGTGAATCCTGTCGAAGATGTATGTATGTGTATATTTACTATTGTAGATTTTTGTACAACACTCGCAGAAATAGAAATAGCAGATTTACACGTTTTCTACGAGCAAGAAACTGCACGATAAATCTATCACATGGCTTACCTACGGATAAACATAGATTTGCATGTAAAATTATAATCTGTAGGATATGTCTTTGATTGCACAATATTATATGCTTTTTTTCGAGAGAGAGCACCATTGTGCAAGAATTAGACAATTTTTTAAATAATTTTGAATTATTAGTCATTCTATGACTAATTTTAAATTGAATTAGCTTTTTTTTAATCTTCCGGAAATACATCGGTATAAACAATTAGCAATAATTTAGAGGGATTTTCCATCCAGTGTTGCATTTCATTTTTTTTAGATGAATTGTTAGGCTGCACACTAAAAAAGGTAGTTTAATTTTGTTACAATAACTTCAAGTTCACTCTACAATAGCGTACAAGAACATATAAAGAAGATGCAGTAATGAATGTTCGGAGCTATCCTAATAAAACGACAGAAGCGACCAAATGGAACTGTAAATTCTATTGGTTTCCTTCCTTTCGAACGTTGAAATAAAGTTCTATGAAACGACTTCCGTCTTCGTCACCCGTCTTTTATACGCATGAGGCATTCCATGTGGAATTTTCATTTTGAGACTCTGATCCTTGTTGCCTTCCAGACAAAGAAACTGCAAGTTCGACATTAACAAAAGAACAGTCTATAATTTCTTCAGGCATCAATAAACATATTGAAAATTCGTACGAATTGAAAACGATCAAGCTCACAAACTTAAAGCTTCGCGTGAAATGCCTCGTGGCCGTATATAGATATATATTTTCTCTCCATGCACCTCGGGATCTTTGCAATTGTTCCCACCTCCGAGTCTCATCCGGGAGGACAATCGACTGTTCTGATACTTGCGGAGTGCAAAGTAGAAAAAGCTGGGACTCTATCAAACCATGTGCTATATATACATATTTGTATGTTTATCTAGCACGAAAACTACGTATTAACATGGGGTTTTTTGTACCACAAAAGGACTAACACGAGAGAGGTTAAATCAGTTTGAAAGATGAGTTTCAAAACTATGGCGTTGATAAAAATCTGGAGAAATCCGACTGAAACTACGTGGGTGAGAAAAAATCAAATGGTTAAGAAAATTCGAAATAATCACTGAAATAGGCTCGGTATTTATTTCGTTGTAGAAAAAGGACAGTAGTTAAATTATAACAAATATACTTCAATAAGAAATTTAAATAAAAGTGGACCTCGTTTAATCGGATGTTTCAAGAATCAAACCTAGTTTGGCCTAAAAAATTAATTTGTTCTGAAATTTGGTTGAACTGGTAGCAAATAATCAGAAGAAAATGATTGTACTCAAAATATATAAAACTTACAGAAAAGCGTGTTTACACTACTGGGTCAATAAGGCCCAGAGCGCCCTCCACCCAACTGTCATCAGCGGCCGTTCAGTAGGTTCTGATTTCCAAAATTCCTTAATGTGTCTGCATGATAAATATCGAGAAATTATCAAATTCCATTATTTCAAAAAATTGTCGACAAAATTGACTTCTGAAATAGCGAACCATTTACCAGTAATTTACCAGTTTTGGAAATAAAAAAGTAGTCAATTAGGTGGAATAGCACTCTCAGGCTTTGAAAATATTTTTGGAATGAGTATAATTAACCACGAAAAATTAGTCTGGGGCAAAAGAACTGAGTGTGTCGACGAAAGTTCAAAAGTATTGCTCGCATCCAGATTGGTGCTGGCAGTAAATAAAGCTGATTGATAGTTAATCAGGATGATACACCAAGATATTAATTGGAGCTTTACGCTCCAATTTTTCAGTCCTTGAACAGGAACGGTTTGCGATCTCGAGAAAATTGTCTCGGGAAGCGTAACGTAATCGGATTGACTCGGTACATTTTTCTTTTCGTATTTTGTTTCCTGTATGACTCCGTTGTCATTGCCCAACAAAGATGAATCTGTGATTTGACAAACAAGCAAATCATAGTATTGATTTCCTCATATGTTGTTTTATTTAATCCGATCGATTTTTTTGGAACACACTGTTCTTCCAATTTTTCAAATCTGTACAATTTTTCTTCGTGTGTGATTGATAGAGATTGGGAGATTTCAACAATACTGAAGACTTCAGAATTGCCACGTGCGCTCACTTTCTGGGTCAATGATCACAGAGCTGGTCGCATGTTTATTCACATACGAGGTCTACAATGCTGGATGACCGACCTCCTCATTTTATTTTCTCAGATCGAGATAAATTCAACTTTTAACAATGCAAACAAAAATATCTAAGGACCTCATTGAATATGAGCAACTAAATGGAAAACGATTTTTCTTTTATATGTCGATGATGACCATAATGTTCCGTAACAATAAGTAGTTTAAGGGCTGACGTACACTTAGAGAGGTTAAAAAAATCAATCGTTCTAAAATATTTTTATTCGTCAATTTCACCTTTTGTGTGTTGTTTCCAAAAATATGACGTATTTTTTAAAAGTTGGTAACTAGTGAGCACTAGTTTTTTATGTTGGCTTTGAGAAAAATATTCCTTTTTATTCTCGAGTTAATATGAGCAGTCGGAACAGTTGTTATCGCAAGTGGCATCACGCAAAAAATATTTCTTTGTTCTATGCAATTAAATTGTTCCAATCATTTCATTGAAATTTTCATTAAAAGCACCACTGCACCATGGTTATTTGAGTAAACGGGTAGGCATTTCAATTAATACGTTTCTTCAGGATGGAAAAAAAATGATTCTAAATGTATTTGAAGCCTTTGACGTGAAACTTTCAGCAACATCCTTTCGATAGTCATGAAACGAGTACTTCAAACATTTAGCGGAAATTTCACTCTCTATAACCTTCGAATAAATGTTAAGATGAGAATTCGTAAAAAATTATTTTCTATAAAATATGATGACGTGGAATTTGGCATGGAATAGTCCATATATACCTTGATACACAAAATTGGTCAATATACACACGCATGCAGTATTCTCTTATATTAAGATTGCACTGTTAAATGTGTTATATATTTTTATTGGATACTGCACAAGGTAAACACATCTCAAGGCCATACTCGGAACGTTACAACCCGGACAGTCGAACTTGTATGACTTCGCAGCTGGCTCCGAAGCACCAAACGGTAAACTTATTCAATCAAAGCGATTTCAAACACCCCTCTCTTTATATCTCTTTCTCTCTTCCTCGCTCACACCCTCCACTCTCGTTCTATGTCTTTTAGACCTGCTAGAGGGTGTAAAAAAGCTTCATTTCCATCGGAACGAAAAGCTCTTTTTTTATCACGTTAACGTCTTCATTCTTTCAATGGATCTGTATGTGAGTATATATGCATGTATAAACGTGAGACATTTTCATGCGGAAAGTGGTGCGACGCGTTGGATAGCTTAACGGAAATTTATATGGGAACGCCAGCCGGAAATTACATGTGTCGAGCTTACGGACAACCATCAACGTTCTACGTTCTCGTTTATATTCAATATATTTTACCGTTACGAGGGAAGAAACGGAAAATACGCCCTTTAAATATTTCCTTCAATCTTTTAGACCCACGGGAAAATACGCTATCCGAGATATTTATTGATAATGATCATGATAGAATTGCCACTGAAGCTGTCTATGTGATGACACATGATACTCAATCGAGCATCACTTTTTCAGAAAAATGTCACGGATTGTCAATAAGTTGGAATCAATACCTTTCTTCATTTTATTTCAAAAAACCATGGACGAAACGTTAAGGATGTTCGAAAATAAAGTAAATTCTATTTAACCTCCTTTCAATAGAGTTCAAGTTTGCATCGCAACGTATGAGAATTATTTCAGCGGAAATTGTGATTAGTTGAAAAAACTGCAGATAGTTCGAATTATATTATTCTCATTGGCATAGAAAATTTATTTGAAAATGGAGCTAAAGAAGTATTATTGGATCCTTTCTCTCTAATCGAATGTTAACAAACGTTTAATAAATATTAATCTAAGATGAAGCATGGATAAGGTAACGATAAAAGTGAAGGTGGTTCTATTTGATCGGCGGAGAACATTGTTGTTTGGAGTTAGAGTTAGAATTTGTTTTTCTGGAGATCATTAGCCTAATCAAGTTACCAAGTTGAGACATTTTCATTTATCTTTTTGATTGATAAGAATGTTTAAATGCGATGATGCAGGGTTGTAACAACGAGATCCAGCGAGATTGGATTTTCGAAGTTAGTTCGCTTATTTCTCATTGGCTTTCCGTAACATTCAGCTCGTAAACGAAGCACGCATGCAACAGTACATGCAACAGTACTGTTTCACAGTAACTTCTTCCGATCCTCCCTCGGCGGCCTGTTTCGTGTCTTGATGTAGACTTCGCGCAACCCTCGCGGTTCAGGGGTGGCTAGAAGGAGGTTGAGGTGCCTGTTAGTCGATCACCGGACGTTCCACAAGCTACTGCGAGGAGAGCTCGTCTCGTGTTTAAACATCAAAACCAATTGTGCAAAATGGTCATCATATTTTTGTGACAAAAAAAGAAAATAACAGGCGGATAAGCAAGAATAAGAATACGTTCGAACTGATTATAATAACGGAAATAAACGAAAGATCGAAAGAAAATGATCTGGAGCATGGAGTTATAATGCACAAATGATTAGTGATACTTGGTGAATTCAATTAGTGAAATGGTTGATAAGCTGCACGAATACGAAGGCTTGACAGGACGAGTTCATGGCGTACGTGAAAAAGTACGTGAAAAATGGGACGGTTTTAAAGAATGGAAAAACGAAATACCTACTGATCGTGGTGTTGCTGGCATCGTTAGTCACCTTAGGGGACCACCAAAGTTGGAACGAACTTTGGATGACTACTCTCACGTGTATAGGTAAAGTGATATTTTCATTTTTTTCATTCTATAATCATTTTATGTTATTATTTATTGTTTTAAAAAATGAAAGATTAAAAGGGACGAAATGTTATCTACCAACGCTATGAATGTGAATATATTTTCGAATATGCAGCTAGTTTATATTTAAAATTCTTCATTTACAAAATTTCTGGTCTCGCATGAATTGTCTTTACTTTAATGCTATCGAGTTTTAATGAATTATTAAATTCAGATTACTAGTCGACTGAGGAAATGTTATAACGAAAACTTTATTAAATCAAAGGCAAAAGACACGAAGTGAGTTGGTTCGCGTGTCTGCAGCTGTGATGGGAATTGAATTTTCGTACGCAGCTGAAACCGCTTTTGTGTCACCAACTCTATTGAAAATTGGCGTCGATCATCAACACATGACCTTGGTATGGGCTCTCAGTCCGCTCGTGGGATTTTTTATTACCCCTTTATTGGGTGGTATGAGCGATCGTTGCAGGTCGAAATATGGCAGAAGAAGACCGTTCATTATTCTCCTTGCGATTGGTGTATTTATTGGTAATTTGATGACAATTTTCACATATTTTCATTAGCGTGTCGGAGTTATTTATATAGTGATTGTAATTTCCGCGGTGAATAATATCATTACAATTTAATGTTCGATAATTACTTTTCCATCGAAATACGAAATGGCATTTCGTATAAAATTTAGATCAGTTGATTTATGTATATAAATTATATTATGTTTCAAGTCAAGTCCCTTTCACTTTCAAAATTTGATCATCTTGTTCGCACTCATGGACGGAACACACTCACTGATCGATGCCCTTGATGATTCATAACTGTACTGAATATTATATAACGTTATTAAACATCTAGCCTGAAATTATTTGTATATGAATCTCGGAAGTGCATCATTGTGGCAATTTAATTTGAGTTTGATTAAAACTCCCATCGATTTTTTAATTTTTTTATTGTTATCTGTGTCGCGGTTCAATTAGCACCGTAAAAGGCGATTTCCGTAAGCTGGTTAAAATATTTCTCACAGAATTTTGCCCTTTCGTTACACATATTTCTTTGTTCATACTCTTTTCCTTTTTATCTGCTAACCACTTGGGCAACTTGTTGAATATCTAGAATCAGGATATCGAATTCGTTCTCACAAGCTTTACGAGCATGCGTATCGAATGTTATCGCGATTCATCAGGTACTAGACGTAATAGGAGACGTTTGTTAAATGTTCCATTTGGAATAAAGTTGTAAAAAATGAGAGGACGTTCCTGAAAAGAGTTACTTTGTTCATATTTTTTTCTGGACATGCACTTGGAATGATTAGGATAGAAAAGGTTCTTTCAATGACATTTGTCGCAGATTTTTCTATACTATGGATTTTGATTGCAATTGCGGGAAGAAATACGGGTTTATGGAAATGGAAGTGGAAGTTTGCAAATGTGATTTCTCAAATTGAAAATACAAAATTTGATAACATTTATGTTTTTAGAGAATGTGAAATTTGTTGTCTGGTGTGTCAATTCAAACTCGTTTTTTTCCCTCCCCATTTATAGTAGATCGATCACTTTATGATATATTTCTCCTTAATAATAAAATTTCGAGTAGAACTGTCTGTTAAGTAATAGAAGCTTAATAAATATTTTATTTGAAAAAAAATACTTTTAGTAATTGTAGCGAAACTGTGGCATTGGAAAGGAGTGGCCTACAGTATTTTTTAAACATTTATTAATCGACAACCCTTGACAGGACTCTTGCTGGTGCCAAATGGCGAGGGTATGGGTTACGCTTTCGGTGATCCTTTACCAATATCGAATCGAACTTTTGCGCCTAGTGGACATCGAACGACTGCCAGTCAAACCAACCACACTCTTGATGCGCCGACAGCATCATTAGCATCGTCTCATTCATGGGGAATATTTTTCACGATACTTGGAACTGTGCTTTTGGATTTTGATGCTGATGCTTGTCAAAGTCCCGCGCGAGCTTATCTTCTAGATGTCACAATACCAGGTTTGTCGATTTATACATTTTCAACGGATGAGTCTCTAAGAAATTGCATATTGGAACAAAAAATCGAACCACTTGAGTAACGGTTTGCACTGCAATAACTTATTTGTGAGCATTTATCTTCGAGAACTGTTTTTTTTTTCTTATTATAATACGCCTCAACGATTCACCAAACATTGTCGAGTTACTTGTCCTTCTATTTTAAATAGTCAATGATTATGAGCAAATTGCTTTTTTTCGATTTATTCGTGGTTCAGCAAAACAGAGAAAGAGAGTGAAGAAATAAAGTGTCCTATCTGTACAGAGGATCATGCGAGAGGCCTAAGCACCTTCACAATAATGGCAGGACTAGGGGGTTTTATGGGATACGGACTGGGTGGTATAAATTGGGATGCCACCAGCATCGGGGTTGCACTTGGTGGTCATCTCCACGCCACTTTCACTCTAATTACCATTATTTTCATCATCTGCGTCTCTTACACCATTACGAGTTTCAAAGAGATACCACTTTATTTATTGGAGAGAGACGAGTACGAAAACATTCAGGAAGGCAAGGTTGGGTGACTCAAATTATTATAGAATTGTTTAAATGAAAATATTGTTTCCTAAAAAACTTCAAGACTTTTCATTTATTTTCACATACGTTTTTAAAAGAATTCTGCCGCGTTCCAAAAACCTGTTTTCTTAATTTATACGTCTGAGCGAATAATTATACGAATTATTTCCTTGAATACATTTTTTCTCACACTACTCGTTTTTTCTCGTATACCATATCGTAAATATCATTCGACGAGACAAAAATTTCTTGAATTGAAAGAAGTTATCATTGAATATTGATTTTTGAGTAAGGCCCTCAACAAAGAAAATTATTTGACTAAAAATTTATCTTGAAGTATAAATAAGCCATCGATATCGGTCAAAATTATTGAAATCCTATCCTCTCAGTCTCGTGGTTCATTTTCATATTGGTGATTTCTTTTTTATTACCGTCCCAGCCCGAAAAATTCATTTATGATTATCAAGAATCTATTAATTCCTGGAGGCCACTGCGTTAAATTATGAAATTTACAGCAACAAAAAAAAAACACTATTTTTAGAAATTACCGCCAGAGCGACCGAGAGGTAACGAAGAGTACGACAAGATAGCAAATTGTGCCGATGAATGCAGCTCGTACGGCTCAGTTGGTGGTGAAACAGAGGGTAATACCGACAAACCTGAGGTAACGAATATTGATTACCCCAGCAACGAGTTCAATTGTCCTCCATAATTTTTCGATTGATTTATCATTCCGGCATTAATTCAAATGATTACAATGTATTTTTTACCTTCTTAGGAATTTGTTTTAAAGCCAATTCCCGTGGAAGAGCCAAACAAAAGACAGGGAACTGTACCGATGATACCAAACGTAGGATCGAATTTACCAAACGCTGATAATGATTATTTGCCAACCGGTGATAATTTGAATGCTGCCGATCCTCGTGCAACTTTATCAGAATATCTCATGTCGATAGTTTATATGCCTCACAGTATGAAAATGGTATGCCTCACCAATCTTTTCTGTTGGATGGCACACGTTTGTTATTCCTTGTATTTTACGGATTTCGTTGGTGAAGCTGTTTATGGTGGAGATCCAAAGGTAAATATGGAGCTCGAATCAGAAAATGTTATAAGTTTTGACCAAATGGATAAACTTCACTCTTTGAACCAAAAAAAAAAGTTCTAATAGTTCTGTATCAAATTTTAATGTTAGATTATTATTAGTTTGGATTTGAAGTTGATTTTAAAAAGATTCATATGTGTTTGCAAAGTTTTTTTTACGTTACACAGGATTAGGAAACTGAACATTGCAAATAGTGCTCAAAGTAGAAAAAATTATATCTATTCAAGAAGATACGACATGGAAGAGAATAAAATAGAAAATGAATTACTACGTTGATTATTGAAAAGTTTGATGATGGTTGAGGACATTTTTCAATTTTTTTTGCGAATCAATGTATGATGTACCAAAGTATAAGTAACACGTAGCTTTTTTCAACTGATTTGTCATACGGTAAAATCAATCTAATAACGATCGAAAACATTGCAAATGCTTATGCCATTACCTTTTTCTGTGATGAACGATGTCAACAAATGTTGTTCTTCATGATTGTTTCAATGCAGTGATAATATTATTTTCCAGGCTCCCGAAGGATCGTTGAAACGCGAGTTATATGAGTCTGGGGTCCGGTTTGGATGTTGGGGAATGGCAATGTATTCGTTGTCTTGCGCCTGCTATTCTCTCGTCATCGAAAAGCTGATCGAGCGATACAAGTAGATCATTAAATTTCTTAAAGACATTCATGCTTCTCGCATTTCATTATCGATTATTAAAACATTTTTTCTTTTTGTTTTACAATATTTTTCAGGGCTCGAAGAGTATACATCTGTGGTCTTTTGTTCTACAGTACGGGAATGATGATGATGGCCCTCACTAAGCATCCGGTTGGCGTTATTATATTCTCTTGGACAGCAGGAGTCATGTACTCAACCCTGTTCACAATGCCATATTTATTGATCGCTCACTATCACGCTTCGTCAACGGTAACAACCAATTTTTGAACATTTTTCCAAATGCTCGGTCATTTCGATCAAGTCAAATATCGTCATTTTCAATTAAATCCAACTGCATTTTTCCATTTATTCATTGAGTACAATTGATCAATGACTTCATAACATTATTGAGTACTACTACAATGAAAATAATAAATGATGACAAAAAATTGACTCAACAGTTTGCTGTAACAGCGGAGGGGGAAGCAATCCAAAGTGGAGATCTTCGAGGCTTGGGGACCGACGTTGCTATTGTATCTTCAATGGTGTTTCTGGCACAGTTTTTGCTTTCTTGCTGTTTGGGTACAATCGTCAGTTTGTCCGGTACGACAACCGCTGTCGTCTTTGTCGCAAGTACATTGGCAGCTTGTGGCGCTGGTGCTGCTACTCAAATCATGTATTTAGATCTATAAATGATTTTCAGAATGAAAAAAAACTAGCTGTTCGAAAAAGTAAAATAATCATATGAAACGTCTTGTTTAACCGAAAGTATTTTTCTTGAGTGAAGGATTCTATTCACATGCAAAAAAATTCGAAATATTTTTTTGTTGCGTATGATCGATAAGTACGAGCCTCCTCTGATGGCCTACACATTCGGAGATGAATGGTTGCAACGTGTGATCAAAATTGTATCGAAATAATGAAGCGGCTATTTTCGCTACATGCGTGCAAGCACAAAATAATCGTTATAGCGATTCAATATGTTTATACATGCATGAATATGTATGGGTACATTGTATTTAAAAAGATTTATTGGGCTATAAACGTTGATATTCCTTAGTGCAAGCCCCGTGCGTATTAATACTTACAAATATAATTGATAAATAAAAATAACGAATATATGCGACTTGAAAACATTGTTACATTTATTTTACCATCCATATTTACCATTAACGTATTTATAAAGAATGAATACGTTGGTATTCCGGTTGGTGAAAACAATCTCGAATGCATTAATGATTTTTAGCATGAGGTTTTGTGGTATGAGGTCACATAATTTTATGAGGTGATGATAAATGTGATTGAAATCCTTGGACGTTTAAACCACCAGTGAAAGTTTTTTCAAAACTTTCATACGAAAACAAAGCTCCGTGACTGTAAGTGTTCAAAGTGAAAAGCAAATAATATCAATCACCAACTTCCAACTTCACTACGATGCACTTTTGACACATCACCTTTTTCGGCAACTTGAAACATTAAAGATCAAAATTATACCAAAATTTCGCAACAAAAAATCTAAGAAAAACTTATTTGAAATAAAAATTAAAAGTATTCATGAAAATGCGTAAAAGACGCACAAGGAAACGAAAACAACACGTGAAAACAGAAACACCGATCAATGAGGTTACACTCGCTAGGCTGGAAGCGGCCAAATCAAAGCGTGAAGAGACCATAGCGAGGGTCAAATATCGACTGAAAGAAAAGTTCAACGAGAGGATTGTTAATAGGACAAATTTGTTCGACGAAGAGCGCGAAGTTCACGATTTATTTGCCGACAAAACGGAATGTTCACCAGAGAAAATAATGGCTAAGGTTAATAAATTTTCGCAGTGAAAATATCCTCATTCCTGATTTTTTTTCTAGAACAAACTTTCGAAAGGCTAATCAAAAATATGGCTAAATTTGACTTACTTTGTCTCGCTCGTCTATTTTCTATTTTTATATTCATTCAAATAATCAAAAAATCCAATGATATTCTAGATTCGGGCAGAAATGAAATCGGTGATAGTAGCGGGTGTTCATAAGGTTCACGCGTCAAATGTTCTTAAGGACAAAATCAAATACGATGCAAAGACTTCGACCATGACGATTTCAGGAAAAAAATACAAGTTGAAAAAGAACGTTCACACTGTTGGTTGGGGTCGTGAAGCGTTGATGATGAGTTCGGCCCTCGAAAGAATCATCGGGACCAACTTGAAAAAAGGATTTGTCGTAGTACCGCGGAGAACATCCGCCTCAATGTCTATTTATCCGGACTTGTTTCCTAAACTCAATACTCGTATTCATTTATCGGAGGCTCAAAGTAATGAGGTTCCTGATGATGTTTGTGTCCGAGCTACAAAAAATATTGCGGACTACTGCAAAAAACTTAAAAAAAAAGATATTTTGATTGTAATACTTTCCCGGAGCTCGGACGAACTTTTGTGTCATCCGAGAGGAACAATGGGACTGGCAGAAAAAATGTTGGTTTTGGAACTTCTTCAAGAGGCTGGCGCAACGACATATGAGATCGGAATAGTTAGGAACACATTATCGGCAATTCGAGGTAATGGTTTCATGTACTTCATTTAATTCAGTAGACTATATTATTATTATTATTATTATCATTATATTATGGCGGATGTGACTAGTTTTTTGTGAAACTGGTCGTTTTTGTTGAATCCGGACTTAAAAAAAAGTTACTATCGTCATTTTTAATTCAACTTAATCGATTTTTTTCCGATGAACAAAGTTTTTCTCAGTGGACTACTATAAACTGTGAAAAACTTGTGCGATGATAAATTTGGTTAATGGAGTTATTAAATTCGTTCGATTGAAATCCCTTCAGCATTTATTGCAATCGTTATTTGATTCAAATTTGGAGCATACGTAACTCATAAATGAATAGTTAATTAAACGTAACGCCATGTAAAAAGGTGGACGTCTAGCGGAATTAGCTCATCCGGCAAAAGTCATAAGCCTCGTAATGTCCGATCTCGGAGCTAACGAACTTAATCTCAACTACGTATCCGGTGGACCGACGATTAAAACGGATCATCGAGTTTTGCTAATGATGAGTCGGAGCATATTAGATAAATATAGTCTCCACGCTCACAAATTAGCACAGAGTATTCGTGATATTTTGAAGGATCATCATGAATCGCCATTGAACGAAGACGATAAGCCTTTCGCATTTGTCGATAATTACGTCGTGGCAAGCTCAAAGGAAGCTCTCGATGGAATGGCCGTTGAAGCGTTCCGTCACGGTTATGTACCGGTTAAAATTACCGCCACAAGCGCCATTTTGCCAAACACAACGTCAAACTGCTTGCGTATTATCAGTAAAGATTACACAAGACTCGTATCGCTGATGATTCTCGCTGTTGAAGATAAAATAACGCGTACAGAAATGTACCAAGATATTCGTGAGAATATCGTCACGTTCGATCTAACGGAAAGTATGTTTTTGAATATATTTCCGAGCAAGGAGAATTGGGGCTGTGGTCTTTATCTTTTGATATCACCACCCTCGACTTTTATGACTTATCAAACAAAATCACGCAAGACTGAAGCGCTGCCTGAGGGCTTCCCCGAAACCGGAAATAATCAAGAATTGGCCATTTATTTTTCTCTCGATTGGTATTTGAGAGTCGAGAGATATCCGATCTTGCGAGAATACATTGTATGGTTTTTGGGTGGTGCGAGTGACGGGCACGATGGAAATACCAATTACGCTGGTGCATATGCTTACGGAAATCTTGCGGTTGATGTTTATCGGAAATTCAAAAATCATGAAACTTACACGAGTTCGGGAACCGATCAAATCGACAATGAGTATTTGCACGCGGAAAAACGTGCCATACACGAGTCCATACTGCCGCATTCCGTGCTCGCTTCCGGTAACGCGAATCTCTTCTTTCTCAACGTAAATGCTGGTGAAGAACTGTTGAAATTAGGTAACGCCAATAGTTTTACTCAAACTCGAGTCGGTGATTTGCATCTCGTCAGAATTGTACGTTGTCAGTGCTGTTGTAATGGTTTGTGCACAAGACCGTAACATAATGGTAAATATTTTTATGGAACATGTCAATTTTTTATAAAAATATCAATAAATCGAACTGGAAAATGATAATTATTACAAAATCGCATTGAAGAATAAGTTTACTGCATGTTTAAGAGTTCTTTTCGACTCGAATCCACTAGGTGGAAAGGATCACTTCAAAATATTTATTGCTAAGAGCAGGGAACCAGGGTGGCAAAAAAAAAATCATCACACATATACATGACAATGAAGCCCGGTAAAAATGAAAAATTTGAAACAGTATTTATGTTGTATTTGTTGGGATACACACAAATGTATCCCAACGCTGCCTGAGCTTATTCAAATAACGGTTTTCAAGCAAATACACGGAGAGAATATAATGTCAAAAATGTCTACCGCATATCATTGCTCCGTGGTACAATGTCATCTTTCTGAAGGTTTTTAGCAAAGACATATTAATTTATCATCTGGAATTGAACCAAAAACTTCAATGTTTTTGTCAATCCCAATAGAATATGAACGAAAAATTACGATGTCCTCGGTAGGAAGCCACAGAGGGACGACATGATAGCACGGAACTACGATGCCAATAACTTTCAAAATAATTTTTCATTATTTCGCCGTCAGGATTAACCGGCCCATCCTTACGAACCTGAAGCTTAGTTGTTACTGAATGGATTTTTTTTTTTAAATGTTTTCGAGTTCATGTTATATTTTCGATCGGTTGCAAGTTTTTTTTTTTACTTTCCATTTTATCTGGCTCCGAATTGGCGTAAAATAACATACGCACGAAATTGCCCGCGTGTTAAATCGCGCAGGTGGTAGGAACGTTGCATTGACTCTATGCATGTACGTGTGTGATTGTGTGTATATTCGAAGCTGTTTCAAGTGGTACCATGTACTCACACATGACGGTATTTCGGTTTATAACGTTTCGCTCGTTTTGACCACAACTGTAACCGTCCGTCGGAGCAATTATTTCATAATCAGTCACCGAGGAGGGATGGAATGCCTTTAGCTCCGGCAAGCGTAAAGTGAAAATAAACAACAAATGCATAGTCTTTTTTAGTTCAAAATGTATGACGTTATTTTCAAAAATAATTTCTCATGGAAACAATTGGAGCAACAACTGCGGTCTTCAAAGCCATGACCGATCTAAAAAAACAATGCTGCATTTGTTTCAATCCACCTTTTTGTAGCTTTTTGCCGGAAATCGCCTGGGAGCTCGGGTCTTAATCCACTAGATCGCTGCTGTCTCAAGCAACGAAATTATTTTCAGTACATTTTCTCACCCACCGTATTTCGGTATTATTGTCATTATTGATTTAGTTGAACTGATAGAAATTAATGCTTATTTACACAGCGAATATGAATGACTAAGACGATTACTGAAGTTAGGCAGGTCCAGACGAGGTCAATACTTGGTTGGGTGATCGCTTGGGCATGTAAGGGCACATATCATTTGGTGAGGGAGAGACAGTTTTGAATGGTGGTAACCAACCAGAATGTATTGCATGGTTGAGTTTTTCATAGTTTCCCGTGGCCTTAATGCAAATGCTGTTCAGTGCTGTACTAAAAAAGAGTTCCTGTGGGCCATACTCTGGGGGAAGGTCTCACATCGACAGGAAAGAGAACAGTGGGTGAGGAAGACAGTGGGATTAAAGTAACGGGATGAGCTTGTGATAACCCACAAGGGTATACGTGGAAACAAAATAAAATGAAAATAAATAAAATAAAGGCGGTGTGAAACAATTCGAAATGATGTAAAAAATGATCGGTGGTTACCAATAAATCAATATTCAGATATTTAAAAAAAGGTTTGATCCACGAAGAACGCACTATGTGGCTGTTTAATTTGTATACGAAACATGTGAATGCATATTTTCGTAACTGAATAATGAATGTAATAATGAAAGCGTCCATCATGTTGAGAGATTAAAATGAAACAAGCTGCCTTTGAATAATCAGGTGTAATGCTTCTGTTACTGCAATCTGCATTTTTTTAAATGATTTATATTATTTATTACAACGGATTATTAATATACACGTGGAAACTAAATGGCAATATGATCCGAGCCAAAAAATTAAATATCAGATCAGTCTGATGAAGTTGAACTTATAGCTGCTATTTCAATACAATACAATATTTTGTGTGCTTGGATGCGTTCTTCGTTCGTTAAACGTCGCACTCCAACGACTGCCCACTCTCTTTGAGATTATGTATTTATACGCTAATTTCTATGTCCGATCTCTCGAGTTATAAATTAATCAGCGTTATTATTTCGTGTTGTTAATTTGAAAGAAATTCTCATAATAGATTGAGATATTCATATTTCGTGTCAGCAATTTAGTTGGGAAAATGAAACAAAAAATCGTTTCGAAAAACTTATTTCAAGAAAGTACGATCTGGGACTGGTTATTTGCAATTATTATATTTTCCGTTAGAACGAGAAGCTATATCCACAGGAATGTATAGTAGAATTTTTTTTTTACTGCAATTCCTTTTTTACTACTATAACCGCAACACGGAGATGCGAATTGAACTGCGAAAAAGGACGTCACCACTTCGAGACTAGAGTAAGGGGGATGAGGTTAAAAGTTTTTGTCGTTCTAGGCGAAAGGTAAGCGAACCTTGAGCCGACTCTGCGGCTAGTTGGATTACACACCGTAAAAATCTTCCCTCTAAAGAGCAACAGAGGAAGCTTTTCTCTGCAGTTAAATCTACAATGCAAATTGGGCATCCCAGAAAGAGAAACATAGAAAAAAAAACTCGGAAACCAGGTTTGTGCAGACGACATATGCGACTGTTCGGGGATTGAAAGCGCACTCGGAAACGTGGACAATGGTGAATTTTGATCTTGACCAATTTTTTGTTTTGTAAATATATTTACATTTAACTACAAGGTCGAAAGACGATTTTTCTTGATTATCTTCTCATTAGATTCTTTTCTAAAGCTGATAAATCTCCTTCATTTTTTCTTGTTCCCAGGGTTCCCATTTGCACATCTGCTGAATACTTTTTGTAAAATTTATCGTCTTATGAGTTTATGGAAGAAAAACATTCGAATTTTCTTAACATCGTAGTACGAATAAATTTCCGTATAAATAATAACATATTCATCAAAAATAAAATCCATCAAAGTATTCATGAATTTGTATACATCAATAATGCTGTTATTTTTTTTATTGCTTCTTTTTTTTCCCTCTTCTTTGTATTTTTTGAAAAAAGGAAAAACTTGTACTGAGTGTTTTGAAGTTTGGGTTGCCTCGAGTTGTTTTACCGCGGGTTTCGTGTTCCAAAGGAGAATAACGTGGAATATTCATCTTCCAAGCCTTGCAACTAACGCTAAGTTTGATCAAAATTTCCTAACCTATTAACCACCGCAGTGGAAACTTGAAATTTGGTGTGCAGTGACATCGTTCTTATGTGTGCATGAGTCTGTGAAAGTGGATGAACTGCTGTATAAGCTCGATTGTTATCGAAGCAGTGCCACCAGCATCGTAGGGTTTACTAATTTGAACGTCTCTTCACGAGAATACTACACCTCTTGTGAATATCTCATTTCTGATAATGGTTTGACTAACACATACACGCAGGCACATGTCTCCTACGTTTATGGTAACCCTCCCATGAGACCCATGATTCCTACGAAAATTGGAGTAACGTGTACGGTAGACAATTAAATCATACTGTTTTGGTTCGTTAAAGTTTGGAAAGGACAATATAAAATAACTTGATTTTTAATATTAATTATTACTTCATTAATCAATTCAATTCCGACAATCCGCAATGTCCATGGACTCCGATTTAGGTTCCCTATTAATTTTCAAATAAATCAAAATATAAACATAAAAAGAGATTGTTTAGGAACCAGCAAAATTTCATTGGTGTGAAGCGTTCGTCAAAGTTTGACAAGTTAAGTTCGAATACTCTAATCAATTAAGTTTCATTTACAACAAATCTAGTTTGATATTCAATTCACTGATACAGGTCCGAAAAAACATGTTCTCCGTGCATTTTACATTATTTTATATCCCTAGATGGTACATTGTCGATGTAGCAGCAGGAGCAAAAGGATTCTGAAGGCGCATGTGTCCAATCGTATGGTACAAAATTTATATATATGTTTATGTCAAAGTAGAAAGTGCGAGGCAAGCTCTCGGAAGATTTGCCCACGCTTTTCGCGAGTTGGAGCTGAGTAAGTATTCCCGAACGGAGCACCAGGACTATCCCTTGGGAAGTATTTATACTACGAGAAGGCAGGTTCTTCGGTCTTCGAATATATATATCGATTGTCAGTAAACCTGAAGGACGTAACTCGCTCGGGCTGATATGGAAAAAAAAATTGTATTGTGACCTTTTGTTTGTAAGGAGTCACTGAATGGATACAGATTCTAAAGGGCGTCGAATATATGTTTTCACATTCCCAATAAGCCCTATCAACTTTGGCTTATCAATGTGTACGTATTCGGTTTGAAATATATGTAAGAACGCTGTGCGAGCTTGTGCAAAAGAGACCAGACGGAGCAGTAACGTGGTACTAAGAAAGGCGTCGCCACTTGCTTCAGTCCAGGACTCACTTATTCTCAATCTCTCTTGTCCAGGAGCTTTGTTGGCTTTTTCGGATGAACCGGATTGCCATATCTAGCGAGCCCATGGGAAAAACCCTCTTTTCTTATCTTCCCACACTTGCTAAATCCCTATTACATTCTTCAGTAACGAGATTATATTTTTTGCCAACTCTACATTCATTCTCCACTTTCTTCCCGTTCCAATAGATGAAAAAAATTTGAGATCAAATTGGAATATTACGAACACGAAATACGGAATGTACGCATTGTCGGAACGTCACCTTATGGCCATGGGATCCCCGAGAGCAGGAAATAGAAGATAATACTTCGTGTAAAAAGTCCCACTTCTGTTGTTTTTAGCCGTCTCTCCAATAATAAATAAATCCTCATTGCGTGGAATATTTTTTTTAGTTTGCGTAGCCATACACAAATTCCATTTATCAGAAAAGTGAACTGTCAAACTATGATCGATCTCCTTCTAAAATCCATGATCATTATGCACACGCGAATATATTACTAGAATCATAAATACGAGGAAAACTTCGATTGAAGCGATGAAATATTTACTCTCATTCGATATTGGATAGTGGATTTTATTTTCAAGTGATTATATCGACAATCAGAACACAAAAGGGGTCAACCCATCACTGGCTTATTTGTGAGTTAGGTCCTCCTATTTGCTTTTTTCGATATTGGTACTCCATGTACATTTATATATATATATCTAATGGAAACTATGAGCATCCGGTAAAATGGTTTGCTTTTACCTCTTGAAAATAATGCAATCGGACCGAAGCGAATATCTGTGGGTCCGGTCGATCCTATTGACTTGGCTAAATGGCAAATTACTTGGAGTGTGGTATTCGTTGCCACGCCATGGGTTAAGAGTTGAAAGGTCTACGAGAGAGTTGCTCTAAGTGGGAGAGAGAAAATTGATGAGGAGAGTAAGGGGGTGCTCGCTACATGTCTGGATGACGTTGTTTTTCTCTTTTTTCTTTTACATTGTTTCTAAATATGTAAACCGAAACAAACCCAAATGAAAGGGCTTGAATAAAAAGTTTTGACTGGTAAAAGAACGCTCATTACGCCCTTTTCGTCGATACAAGATTTAACGTGAGCTTTGCTCTTTTCTATCGTCTTTATATGGCTGCATGAGGCTCCAGGAAATTTCACAATTCCAATTTGACCCACTTTGAAAGCTCGTGCGACTCTCTAACCCCGCGCCAAGAGATTCGTTGACTCCGCGGTCAAATCACCGACCACCCAGCGGTGGTACTATTCAGCGAACCGGAAGGGAGAAAGAGAAAGAAAAATATACAGTTTGTTTGCCTGCTGTGCCATCACAAGTTCAACGAAAACCAAGACTCTTCTCCATTTCCACACAGAGATTCGACTAAACTTTCCAATCGATGTTTACCCCGATACGTGATGCTTTTCTTATACTCCCTTTCGCATTATCGAGATAGAAAGCCATGAACGACTGCAGAGCACAGCAACCCTCGTACATAAAACTTTGTCTTCGTAATTTTCGACCCTCAGCACTTGGGCATAGGACATAATATATACAATGGATGTACACACACATATATATACACATTACTCGTATACATGTAGACCTGTAGATATATTTATGAGTTGACGAAAGATAGCCGCGTTGAAATTGGGCCATGCTCCCCGATGACGGATGGGGCTATTTTTCTTTCCACTGGGTCTTCAGGATTAACTGCTTTCTCGAAAGCGTGTAGAAGATGGAATCTTCAAGACCTTCCCCTGTACTGTGATAAAAAATGAGAAGCTAAGATTGAACTGTGCAGGAGAAAAATACTTCAAGGAATGTTCATTTTTGTACGTTATTACTTGCTGTATATTTTTATTACTATGTAATAATTAAAAATATGTGATGTTTTCTTATTTCTCAACTCCTGGAGATAGTTGAGAGAAAAATATTTTGCAAAATTTAATTGGCCTTATGCGCTTGAAATGAAAGTCACGCATATACACATATATATTTGATGAACAATAATAATCATATTAGAAAAAAACAAAGTACATTGCGAAGCATCGCTTGGCTGCCGAGCAGTATAACAATAAAAGTGGATAAAGTACGAAAAGAATGTGGAAATAAAAGTAGTAGAGGGTAAAATATACGGTAACCATGAAAAATCGTAGAGTGCAGCTCTCTTTGGAAATTTGCAGCATCAACGAATAAGAATTTTAGTAAAAACAAGGACGTTCTCTTCCTCTTTTCTGGATAACTTCTCAAGTTGCACTCATTTTTACGACGAGCCACTGCTTGAGATGTTGGTTGATATAGAACCACATAGAATACGAAAGAACGGAGGTTCCATGTGTAAGTGCAGTCGATGGTCTAAGGCTTTTCCTTCTATCTTGTGTACATATGACTCTTGTATTATTCATGTATACAGATATCGGTTTTAGGCGCTTTTACGCTGACGTAAAGCAATAAAAAAGGTTTGTTCCATCGTCGTTTCCGTTTTCGCCCTCTCTCTTCACTTTTAACCTTTTTATCCCTCTCTCCATTTCTTACATACTATTTCGACCCTTTTTACGATAGAAATTTTCGCATATAAACGAAAGCCCACTCTACAAAATTGAGGTCCGTATTTGTCGCTGCCACGAGTTACTTTAAAACTTAAATAATAAAAAAAAGAAACATCGTTTTGGCTGTAAAAAAGCTGTGAAGAAGTATCGCAAGGTTTGTATGTTTATGTAATGATACTGCACGTGTGTCATTGCGAATATTTATACGGGCATTTGAAGGTATGATATAAATTTATTGAAATGTGTGAGTCCACTCAGGAGCTCTGGAAATATAACGCCATTATAAGTTTTGTTTTGTTTTCCCTTTTTTTTTAAATTCTATCATGGAGAGCCATTTATTTTTGCAAAAAGTTACAGTTGTATGAATTTCTTGCCATAAATTTCGCCTGTTCCATAAAATACGTACTTTATCTCTATATTTTTTACTTTATTACTCTTCTTTTTACGCGATTAACGGAGTTTAAATTAACTACATAACTAATTATGTGCGGCAATTTAAACGGATTCAATCCGGTATTCAAGTGTTTTCATGTAGTGTCGCAAAAAAAGTTTTACAGGTTATGCAATAACTCCAGAACTTTATTAAAGATTTATATTTTCTATGTTTCTTCTTTATTTCTTATAAAGTGTAAGAATAATTATGTTGGCAAGAACATATCCGAAATAAAAACTATTGGCCTCGAATTCAGCTCGGATATATAAATAATTCTGAAAGTAGATGCTGAAGTTATCGCCGAACCTGATACGTGATATTTCAAATCCAGATAAAGTCCGCATCAAAAATTTCGTGCGTTGTAATTGTTTATCTGCGGTTTTCAAATAGTTACCACGCCAGGAATGCTCTTAGCATTGGAAACTCTGGTAACATCAATTTTCGGTTGCGCTATATACGATGGAAGTTTGGCAGTATATTTAAATAAACATATACTCTCAATCGAGTAAAGCATACACGGAGCTTTGTGAGAACATGGAATAGAACTGAAGCTTTAAGAATACCCGAGAGTACTTGGGATTACCGCTTTAATTCCGAGGTGTTTCAAAGTGGTTGAATTGTTTCGGAGCCAGAGTAAAGCAGAGCGAGGAGTGCATCGTGCGCATCTCTGGCCATGCTCTCTTTTCCTATCTTCTCCTCTATTTTCTCTCTTGAGACTCATGCTACTTTCCACTCATTGGCCTAGTATCTGTTATTAGCAGTAACTAGGGTGGCTTGGGTCAGTTTAAGAGAAAGTAACCACGTTTTTATACTTTGGGATATAAACTTTCAAGTACTATTTTCATGATGGGATTTGGTGAAAATATATTTTTGAACAAAGTTTGGTGGCCTATGACCTCGTACTTGAAATGAAAGATATAAACGACTGAAGACACCGCGGTAGCTCACGTCAAAAGCTCACTATATTGTTGTGATACGATTTTGTAAAGCATTTGGGGAAACAGGAAAAACAAAGTATTAGAAAACCTTTGCTAATCCTAACATAATAAAAAATATATGTATGCATTAAAAAAAATAATTAAAAGAAAAAACGATGAATTCAGATAATGGTAAAGACACTTGATGGTCATAAAGCGATGAGCTGAATCCAAAAACAACTGATGAACTTTTCCGCTGTGTGCATACATTTCGAATGTTTCAGGGGTCATGGTAAATGTGACAAGATACTCAAGTGGTCTTTTGCTTCGTCTAGTGATGTTGCAAGCGTCACTTGCAAGCTGGAACAACATTTCCCCATCCATTTTGTTTCAATGGCCCACCTCAATCTGGTCTTATTTATATAGCGATACAGTGAACGCCGTTGTAATAACATGAGCATTAGATTTTCACGAAGGAGAGTCAACGAGAACCGAAAATTTGTCGGATGTAAATTCACGACGTGAGAGGCTCGTAGGTAACAAAAAAAGAAGAATTTAATCAACTCGTTTGCTTAATTAGCGTGGTTGTTCCAAGGATCTTTTGTGAATTTTTTTAGGCAACCACCAAAGTATGATTCTCAAGTGGAAATAGTAGGATTTTGCGCGTTTTTCAACATGATATATACATTTCAAATCAACTGCATACGAAATGACGTATAACCAACGCAATCCAATGTATAAAGGATTTTATCGCGCCCTTTCGGTTCTCAGGATTGAATAAATACGCTCAGAAGTATTCACGTTTGTATATATTTATATACATCAATACCATTCACGAAAACTGTCGGGAACATAGGGGATTCCGTAAAAATGTGAAGATGCAAATGCAGCGTAGCACAAGGGAGTTGGGGAAAATCACGTGAAGAGTAAAAAAAAAAAAAGAAATCGACGTTTGAGGATGAAAAAAATGAAACAACAGGCTCTGTTCATTTTTCCATGTCTCGCATATGTTGTTGAAGCAATATATCACATCTGGAAAACGACAGTCGCTGCAGGGAGAGAGAGAACGAACAACCCTCGAGTTTTCGGTTGCAGAATGACGTTCGAGGACTCGAAACTTCAGTAATCAAAAAGCTTATTTACGTACGTTGTTCATAAAATGTGTAGTGTCTGCTGATTTACTGTTGAATATTCTTCTATCTTTGTCTAAGTTTGTGTGAAAAATTGAAGCTGCATACATGTACGTGATTGAATTTTATTTTAATGGTTCCTGCGAGTTTTTACGCGCGAGATCATCCCGTCAGGTTAAATCAAATGAGTTTCCTCCTTATGTATTATTGTGTCGCATTTTCACAAGGGTCAAGGGAAACCGTGAAAAACGATGCTGAACACCGGTAGCACCGGTAGCTATATTTTACTGAGATTTGGTTAGTTAGCAGCATCAGAAATTTGGAAAAACTGCTTCACGATCAGCGATTGATACTCAAGCTAGTGCATGGCTAAGTATTGCCCTCGCTGCTAATGACTTCAGTGACCGCCGAAGCCACACATCGATCGCGCACACATTGCCCTCGATATGTTACAGTTCTTCTAAAGTGAATGAATACAATCACTGGACAGTGTAACAAGTATTCAACTGAAATCATCAATGAAAAAAGAATACACACCTTCGACATTTTATGGTCGTCTGCGATAGCTGAATCGAAACATCAACTGGCCTTACAAGGTTAACAATTAAAAGATTTATCCAGCATGTGAAAAATAGTTCTGTAATTGTCAATCTGTGTATATTTTTATCATCCACCATATTTCCACTGCTGTATTGGTAATGTAATAAGACAGAATAAAATCCAAGCCAAAAGAGAGACGCGTGCGTTCAACCACTGCACCCTTTTATGTCTGTTTCAATGTTTTCTTTCCTTTTCTCTCTGTGCTTCATTTTGCGGTTCTCTTCGCGCCCTGATGAATTTATGTTTTCGTGATAATTACGCTTATGTATTTCGTCGACAAGTCCTGGGTGCCCAACATGCGGTTTCACCACTCAAGCGCTCACTCATTGCCGGAAAATGAAAGAAAAAAAAATTGTCCGAGCTCTCTAGCATTCATGAGAAAACCAGGTACGTAGAGGGACCGTAGTACAACGGGGTTGCAAGGGGTTAGGTGAAAGAGGTAGAAAGAGAAAGAGTCGGAATGATACAAGGGTTGTTTGGTAGGTAGGAAATCGCGGAGACGAGCCTCTTGAATTTCAAGTCTGAATTTCACGCCGCGAGGCGCGTTTTAATTAGACTCATCGAGCGAGTTTCGCTTGACGATATCTCATGTTTCTCTGCTTTGGCTCACGCCTACCAGACTTTTTCACTCCAGCATAATCTTCGATGCTTTTCGGTCCGATGTCGATTCTCATTATACAATGTTATGGATGTGTATCCGGTGAGGATTCAAACCTTATTCATAGAGTTCACTCACGAGGGGTCATTTTTTTCTGTTTCCGCATCATACAAGACGTTGATTGTGATTTTTCAAGAAAGAACAGTTAAAGAACAAAATATGTCAAAACGAGCTAAGTCGGATGTCATATTCAAATGATGAAAAGATTTATTGTGGAAGTTGTGTCGGGATCGTCGTTTTTAAATGTTCATCCCCTGACAACACAACTCTTTGCCACAAATCAGCCGATTCGAACACAAGAACTGCGTTTGCTCCTTCCTGCAGCCCCCATTTAACGTATAAATTTCTGTCCTTACCATAAATTAAACATTTTTGATACTTCGTAGAACTTTTATTCTGTATATTATTGCGTCGTCTTATCCCTTCAAAACTAGTTTTTAGTTCGTTAATTGATACATTCTGAAATTTCTTCCTAAATGTTGTAAAATTTGGCAAGCATCCTTTTAATTATTTCGTTGCTGAGAATTTTCCACAAAATCCCTCTATTTTTATGCAACGATACAATTTCCTTAATTATATTAGTCAAAATAAATAGTTTAAAAATGTTGCTGTAAAATAAAAAATAAAAATTCGAGGAAGGGGTTGAGAGAATAAATCGTGACACGGGCTTCACGTGCAGTCTACAATAAAGTCAGCCAAAGGCAGCCGCAAAATAAGCTGCCTTAATGAGTTTTCTCCACTGGAATGAATTCATAATGTATGACGTTCAAAAAAGAAACATTCACAATACACGTGTACTCATACGGTATTTACTAAGTGAAACAAACGTCAGAGTTGACGAATGTAAAGAAATTCGAAGTATGGGGAGATATTTACATGTGCCGTAAGTGTCTGTATAAATTCAAATGGCTTTCTAAAGATGTACGTGACAAATCAAAACCAGTTATGTGTGTTAAATGTTTAATTTTTTTAATAGAGTGTTTATGAAAATTTGATACATTGCTTTTCATTTAATTAATTAATAAATTGTGATTCAACGAGTATTTTTTTTAAATTACTTGCCGATTGCACCATTGAATGTTATTTGCCTGAGGCCCAAGGAAAACTGTGGAAAATGCGGCCGAGACAAACAGCTATAATTCTACTAAGTTTTAGTTAGTCAGCATCGAGAGAAACTCAAAACAATAGTCTCACGCTCAACGAACGATGTGCGAATTGGCGCTTGGTTGAGTAAGTTTCGGCATTACTGGATGCTTCATAATTTTCTGAGAGATTGCCGGAACTACGCAACGACCTCGTGATTCATGGTATCAGTTTAAATTCTTTATACAAAATTGTTTTTTTTTAATCAAAAATGAACGAAGACTTTTCAACTAATCAAGTGTTTGCTGTGAGTTTCTGTGCTGATAAAAAACGGGCAAATCGAAAATCCTCGAATGTAAGTCAATGACGGGCAATCATTTGTGTAATTATTTTCGTATCAGATAAGTTAATTAATTCATCTAAATTCACATGGGACGTGGCGATAGCTGTACGGTTTATATGAATTCGAGGTGCAATACTCCATATATTACATACAAGTGCGGATAAAGATCACTATACTCAGTAAGGTTTGGAAGGTTCGCTGAAATCTCGTCTTGGAGGTATGAAAGGCAAGGCACGTAGCATATATTCTGTACACGCTGAATTGCTCGCTGTATAACACTGAAAAATAGGGGAAAAAAGCCTCAAATGTTCGGACTCGAGTGAGATAGTGATAAGCGCAAGTCCCTTTGGAGCTTCCTCGACGCGAACTTAATCTTCGTGGCTCGCTGCGATCTCTGTTCCGTATAACGGAAGAAAAAATGCTCGAATCTCCGCGCACCCTCTTTCTCTCCTTCTTTCTCTTCCTCTTTCTCATTTTCTTTCCCTCTCCCCTGCTTGGCATTTCGGTAGAAAAATAATCCGACGAGACTTGGACGAAACGACGGCAATTTTTCGAGCTTCCACTGGCGGATCGCTGGAGGTGCTTTTTCAACTCTTTCTTTGCTCCCCCCGTACAAAGACTGTGATTCCATTGGACCATGAGTTAAGCTTGAACTTCTTCACGCGCTCTTAATATAGATATATAAATATAAAACTAAAGAAAAACGTACAAATTTAGATATATTTATATACACAGAAGCGTAGCTCAAAATTTAGCCCCTCTTCATCACTTTGGCTCCCTCATTATATTCTTCATTCTTGGTTCATCCATCGCCCTTTTTCCAAGGAATCGTCAAAAGTGTTAAGAATTATGCGTTGCCGTGCGGATATTTTTATCAGAAGTTCATATATATAAATAAATGTGCATATATATTTTTTGCTTTTACGAGAATTGTTGTTATAGAGGAAATATATTGACAAGTCGATACTAATTCATGTCAAACCGCTGTGCAATGTATTTAATGACTTTTTTAAGAACTTAATCGCTTTTCAATCGTTTATCAATAACTCGTTTGAACTCTTTCTATTCGCAGCTATTTATCATCTTAATTGTGAGATAGTCACGAGTGTGATAGAGTTGGTCATCATAGGAAATTGAAATTCATCGCGTGCCGGTTTTATTTCTAGTTGAAGGGACTTTGGACCATGCTTTTTCCCTGAATTCTTGATCGAAATCGGTCGTCTTCATTTTGACCTTCGTGCAGACACTTATGGCCGCATATTTGTAGTTTTTGTAAGATTCTTGACCAATAGACGCGATGAAGCTACGCTTAAATTTTAATGTTTCCGCGACTGTCGGATTCCGCATTCAACGACCTCGCGCTGCGGCAAAATAAATTAGATTTCGAGGGTTTCGGCCGCTCGTTGCCGTATGAAACGCAGCGAATCTTGCAAATTTATGGTGGCGTCCCCTCCGGACCATCCAGAGACCGCTCTACCTACCTTCAGAACTCTTTGCCCTCATGAATTTATATACCGGGTGTCCGATGGCCGCAGCGAGGTCATTCCCGTCAATTTCCGTTCAGGACCCAATTGCGAGATGAAAAGTCCAATATCATTATCTTCTGAATAGTTACTTACTCATATCAAAGATGACATCATCAATCACGATGTTTAAGCGGTTTGAGCAGGAGCAAAAATGTTTCGGGCCAACTTGCTGGAGCATAAATATTGTCTTACTCGGCTCGAGTAATTTCCTGGCTCTCGAGACTTATGCGCCAGTCGAACAGCAAAAATTGAAAAAAATGATCCTTTTATAGCGTTGTAGAAAACTGTATGCTCATAAAAAATTGATCCAGCAAATTTTTGTTCTGTCTCGTAACATTTTGACAACGAGTGCGGAGAAAATCAGCTTTGAATTATTAAACATTGAAGATTGAATGAAAAAATGCATTTTTCGACTCAAAATTTAGTCCTGAAGTTAAGGTACGGGAAGAGCCATTCATCGTAATGCACCCTGTATATACACAACGATGTGCTCTCTCTCTCTCTCTCGCTCCCTTCCGACGTGATTAACGGCCTCCGTGCGAGCTTGATAGCCTCACGATGCGAAAACCTCTTCTCTATATCCTCTCCCTTCCCATCTGCCTCATTCCGCCACACCAGGAGTCGAATTGCAACATTTACACAGCGGCGGTATTGTACGTGATATCGATATGAACCCATGAGAACCGAAAAAGAAAACTTTTCGGTCCAAAATGAATTTCTACATTTTCTTGTCACTTTTTTCATTCTTATAATCGAGACTATTCTCGAGGTATTGCAGAAGAATTATGTTTATACATACTATATAGGTATATATGTACACATAAAATTCGACCGAGTAGTCACGTACAATTCTTGGATGCCTCTCCGTGTACTCTGCTCCGTCGATAAATCACCCCGAAAACTCTCGCGCTTCCCTACTACGCGACGTGAAATTCCTCGATTCGCGAGAAAACTGCCCCCGTGCGGTCTATCTATCTGATTTATCATCTGCAAGATGATACTCTCGAATTCACGATAATACTGTACAAGTTTAATGCGAAAAAGTCTGATATACACCACGATGGTTACTTTAAATTTGCGTATTCCAATGCTACTCGACGACTTCGTTTCTTCCAAACAAACAAGAATTTTTTAGTTGCAAGCTTCAACCGGGTGACCTCATTTGATGCACTAATTTAGTGCCCGATCTTGTTCTTTTTACACGAACCATTTTCAATCGCAATTTGAGGTAAAATATTTTTTCAGAGCGTAGAGCGATTTGCATAAAATATTAATCGATTAATTAAGCTCAATTTTACATGGCTCGTTTGAAGCTATTTTGTTGACGTTTCAATTGAAGATTTTGAAGCGTCTGAATTCACGGGAACGAGCTTCGTAAAAGCTTCGTTTCGAAATTGTATTCGCGCTGTTGGCAAAGGAGAGGGAAGTCACGAGTTCCCAGGAAGCTGGCAAACAAATGGAAAACTAAAACAGTAGTGTGTTCTTCGAGCTTATTTACTTGAGAGAATAGAGACCGAAACCTGCTTCCGTGCTGAATTACGCTTCTAAACATTCCATGTTTCTTGACATTTGCTATATCACTCTGAACACATAGTGCAAAAAGCAATATATATTTCATATCTATCTCGCTGTTCCTCTCTTCGTCATTCTATGTCTCTTTTTCTGTCTACAGCGATATTAATGCATTTTGTTATTCCCGGTACTAACGAAAGGCATGGAAACGAGTTTCCCGAACTGCACTGCTTCATCGCCACAAATCTGGATTATATGGATTAAAACGTTTCGTACAATTTCTGACTAAAAGGGCATTTAAATTGTATTGAGAGAATCAGGAACTTCACGGAATAAAGATTTGCCAATCATGAATCGTTGACGAATAAGCTTTCACGTGTTCTCAAACGAATGTCTCCTAATTATTATGATAATCGCTTCTAACGGATTACGTGCAAATCCTTTTCGACAGGGTAAAATAAGTCAATGTTACATAATAACGGGATTATGACACTAGTTCCCCCAAACGCCGTGGGGCGAGTTCGAAAATTGTGTACGTTTAAGCATTTGTTGTATTTATGATGGGAAAAAATTAATTAATTTCGTATGAATCGCATATTTCTGAAGAAGAAGTTTGATTTCGACACAACGTTGATGAAATACTTTTTTTCATTCTCTTTTGGTCAAATCGTAGCTCGAACGTGTACGCTCATAAAACCGTATAATCTTTGATTGACAATATCTCGAATGTACAGTGAATCCTATCGTGATTTTGCAGGCAGTTTCATATTAGTGACCTCAATGTATCCTCAATGATCTTTTTTAAATCTGCAAGGAAACGCTTTAGTTGGGTTTGTGATACTACTATTATAAATCAATCATGAAAAATCTAGTTTCTAGGGTGTAGCATAGAATTTTTATCATCAAAATTCCATCCAGATACGAACTTGATCAGTTCGTCAAATTTGGTATTCAAATAAATGCAGAAAACCTAATGCAAAAAACCGGTAAAACATTGAATATATGAATAAAGTAAAAAATAGAGATACCCTTTGCTAATTAAGGATGAAAAAAAAGTTCGACGCATCCGTTGAGAATAAGTATTCATTGAAAAGCCGATAAAAATCCTAATCAAATACTTTGATTGTTTTATTTTCATGAGCAACTACGGATGACTTTGATACATTTTTACAACTTCATCTCCGCCTTGGGTTCATAGTTATTTGATCTAAAAACTATGATTCACGAATAATCAATATTTGGGGAACAATGAAAAAAGATATATATCCTCGAGTTGAAATGATAATAAAAAGCACTTCCTACTTTACTCGGATTCGGAGAGAGTAGTCATCGAACGAAGAATAATAATAAGAGATATTTGGATGGCTGAGAATAGCGATAGGACGTGAGAACCCGGGACTTCCGAATCGTCCTGCAAATTTGCCTGAACTCAATTAATTATTAGTTACGATCTCGTTGGTGCTGAGGCCAATCGGGGGTGTATATAGACGTTGTGGTGAGTTGAACAATCGTTGTTTAACAAGAGCTGTCGCGGTTAGTTGTCGAACTTGCCGTGAGTTCTGTGCCTTTGAAAGACCAATTAGTTGTTGCAACAACGGGTACACCAAAATGGTCGAATGGTGCAGGTCGAAGGAGCAGGATTGTTCTCTCTCCTACCTCTTTCTTCTTCTCTTCTTCGCTTCTCGCTCTCTGTCCCTCTCTCTCCCTCTCTCTATTTGTCTATTTCTGGGTTTATATGAGTGACGAGTTTCCTTACTTCAAAACCTAGCTAACTACAATATCGCCGTTCTACGACCAAAATTGATGCTAAATTTCCAAACTGTCATAGCTACGTTGACAGAATGACGAAGTTTTCCTTTCGACACTACGTTTCAACATTTACGTTATGGTACAGTGTGCTGGCGCGAAAACTTGTAGTATCATACGTAAAGTTGTACTCGTCATACGAACACATCGATCGACGAGTACAAATTGTATTAATGGACCATTAGGAAACTGTAATATTAGATCCATTAAATAGTTACCGTAAGTATCGGTGTAAATTACAACGAGAAAAAAGAAATTGTTTCAATAGCAATCGACGTTATTGCAAGAGTTCGTTGATTTAATTGCAAGGTTCCGGTCAGAATAAATGTGTATAAATAATGAAAATAAATAATAATTTGATGGAAATGTAAAAAAATAAAATATATTTCATTCTTGAGGCCTAACCATCGTACTCTGCGGATTTCTGTGAAAGATTCATCAAAATCGATTCAACGGTTTTGGCATACAAAGAGATAAAAAACGTGACATAAACATTATCATTCTTCTATGACACCAATATGTTTCTCATAATAAAGAAAAAGTTGTAGCGACGAATACATTTTTTCAGTACCAACAAAATCACTGATATTGGTCCTATTTTTAGCACCTCAGACAATAGTTTAATTATAATGAAACAGGTACTTACCCTCGAAACGGCCATGTCGATGGATCACTGAATATTATGATTCGGTTCTAACGAACTTTTGTCCCAGTTATGGAACAAAAGCTCTAGTAGTCGAAAAGTAATTGAATGTTTTTAACAGCGTTCAGTTTATGGCAGTTAACGAGCAGTGATCAATTAGTCTCGTTGCGTCATGTTCACGTGGACTTTTATTTCGAATGAATTTTTTTAGTTCGCACTGTCGTATCGCAGAATTGATTTGAGTGGCTATTAAAGCTGAATCCACTAGAATCGGCATGGAAAAAATGTGGGTTAGGAGGCGTTGAAGAATGACGAATAAATAAACAACGAACTGTGCTACTTTGATTCTTTCGTCCTTTTTATTTCTATCGATCCACAGTCAATAAATTAACATTTATCGTTGAAACAATACAAAAAAATAATAATAATGATAATAACTCACTAAACGTACGAAAATTATAATTATTGTGACCATTAGCCCCGCAATGAATCAATAAATAGAAAAAATTGAAGTTTATATAAAAAATTGTTTAGCGTATCAGCGTAAACGTAAGGGAACTTGCTGCAGTTTGAGCGTTTCCCTAAAAAAGCTGTTTATTTACATATAAATCTCGTATTTTTTGTTTTTTTAATTCATTAATTTTTTCATATTCATTCAATCGCTCGGTGATAATGGACTAGAGACCTCTGTTAATCCGTTGTTTCAAGAAATTAAGCGTAGCTCATTTCTCCTGTGTTTGATTTCGTTATAGAAAACAGTTTTCTTTTTTCGCACAAGAAAACTTAATCATTCTTTGATTTTTTTTGTCTATCGAAAATACGCAGTTCTTGAGGCTGTACATCGATGGCTTGAAATTCTTTCGTCGTTTGTGTTGAACGACGATACTGGGTTTTCGTGCGGATCTATACCGTACAAATAAATTGAATTCAACGTCAAATTTGCGAATCATAACTGTTTCGAGCTAATAAAATCACTATCGTGTCTATTTATTTAAATCTTTTTTCTTTTGTTTCATTGTTTCTTCTGGTTTTGTTTTGTTAAATGTTATTCCCATAAACTTGTAACTAATTAACACGTTACCTCGTCGCTAAACACTTAATATTAATGTCGATGGAACGGATAAACTATGTCATAGCAACGGCGAATATTATCACTCTCTCCCACTCTTTCTCGCCCTGTTTTCGGCGTTCATTCATCATAGCTTTTTTGCCATCAAATACATTTTTTCCTTTCATTCCTGTGGGCTTGTAATTTTTTTTTCGTTTTTTTTTTTCAATCGATCCGAAGGGAAATGTCGTCATAAGCATGTTTCTTTGCTAAATTTTCTACATACGTAGATAATGATGGAAAACGTGAACATGCAACGTTAAGTAATGGAAATATATATAATATTTTTTGTGTGTGTTTCTTTTTAATGAATTTTTATTTATATTTTATTTTCGTATTTTTTCCGTCGTCCAGACCAAGATGAAAACGCCATTTCTTATATTTATTAATCGTCCGCTTGTCTTCGCTCGATCATCTTTACACCCCCTTAATTACTTATTCAGTATGTACAACTGGGGAGCCTGAAACGTATGGATTCATTTTTATCGTTGAACGCTCACTTTCGCTATCGTTAACTAATCTTTTTTCGTTTCTTTCTCCATCTCTCTATTAATCATTTATTGCTTTACCTATACAGAGAATTTACACAAGATCCAACATTCTTGTACTTGATTCATATTTCTTTATTCTCGTATACCCCGACCCTCGTTAAGAGGCAATTATCAACCTTCACGTCATTTTTTCTTCGATACCTTGTTTTTTGTAATATCTCACCAGTCATTCGATTTAAATAATCTCGTAATAATTCATTGCTGTTTTTATTAGCTTTAGATTCTTGGGTAGCATTGAATTTTGGCAAAGTTTTATATGACCGATAGAAAACATTGTTATCTCTCCGAGCGGCCATTTTTTAAATTATATGTTTACACGACTATGAGTTGACCAAAGATTGGCATAACTTATAACTTGGAAAATCGATTTTTCAGTAAATATTTCTTTTTGTCTATTATCTATTATTCTGTAAAAGCGTTTGGCCATTTTTGTCTCTGAAGATTGTTGAGTTTTTGAAAACCGTCGGATGGTTTTTCTTGCGAATTTTTTTCTTTCCATTCGTGCAAAAAATGAACGACACTGTTGTTGAATAATCGATGGTAAATGAGCATCTAGAAGAACCCAACGCATATGTATTTTTCAAGTTAACAGAAATGCCAAACTTTGCGCGTAGACTTATTTCTCCACTTTTTACTTTGAAACTGTAACTTTCAACATGTTTTTTTTTCTCATCTGCTACTTCGTCTTCCCATTTACACAATTATCAATATACACATTTACAGTTCCGCGATCGCGGCATTGAACACGAGCGAGATATCCTGAAGGCTCATAAGGAGTCAGTCTCATCAAACTAATGTACATGAATTTATTTTTTCTAAAAAATGCTAATTCATAATTGTATTTGAAAACAAACAAAAAATTCTGTCAAATTATTTTCGTTAGTGAGTAATAGCTTCAGTAAAAAATCAAGTTAGTTGAATATATTTGTTATATTTTTCACGTTTACTCGGTGAAAAATTGCCGTCGAGAGATCGTCTGCTGAGACTGACACCTCAAAACACGCGCTGTGTTAACAGTAACGATACCCAAATAGATTGTCGAAAGTCCACGTTTGGACAGCGAATTGAGTTGAGCCCATTCGAAGGCGTTTTAAATTAATTCGCTTAATATAAAAAATCATCACATCACATGTTTTACCTACTTTATGTACAAAACTCGACAGTTCTCGCTTGCGGAGCGTTTTTTTTTTACTTCGCTCTAATGGTGAGTCAGGCCAAAATGAACGGAAGGCTCCCTTTGAGTTTCGAAATTGTTTTCCGTCTCAATTTGTAATGGATATGTCGAGTATGCAAAAATGAAAATCTTACTGCCCACGATTAAAAGTTAAACAGTAAAAAAATGAAAATGAAAGTTGAGCTCATTGGCAGTTTTTGTCGGGAGTTCTATACGAAGTTTTCTTCGAAGTGGATATAGATATTTTTTTTCTTTCGTACACGTCGGAGCAATTATCGAAAAATGTTGTTCCCTTGAAATAACGTCAATTAGCTAACTTTTCGAACGACCACAAAACGCTTTGCTGCAGTCGTTTTAAGGATGTTTAGCGTATACATACGAAATTTGGGTTAATAACAAATTTAATGACATTTCTTAAATAGAAATACGGATTTTTTAATATTTTTCTCTATTGGTCGTTTACATAAATGAGGGATAGTTGTTTTTAAAGTTTTCGTCCAAGAAAAATAACGTTTTCTTGCATAATATTGTGCCACCAGCGATTTCATAAAATCGTTCCGAGTTGGTCGATTTGTTTTGTTCGAATTAACTATTTTCGGCGTAACTTTAATTATGGTTCATATTTCTTCACAATTATAATGATCGTTTATTTTTCTCGAGATTTGAGTTCATTGCCACGTTGTAGATTTTTCGTATAAGCTAAGTTGTTTGTACAATTGTATACGTCAAGCATCCTTAATGTTTTTGTTGTGCCTAATATTGGTAATTTCGAAGCTCGTATTAACCACTTTCGGTCATCATGAGAGAAATATCGTCTCAAAGACTGATTTAAATACTTTGAGAGGACCAAATGTAGATTTTATCTTGATTGCGTCAAAAAAAAAGTATATATATAAAAATAGTAAAAGTTGTTCAATAATGTTGACACGGACGCGTGGAAAAGAAAATACAGTTCAACAAAAGATGTTGCATTCAACGATAATTCCACGTACCACGTGTATATATGTTGTTTTATGAAAAAAAGAATCGAAAAATTTCAAAATATCAAAGCAGTGATTGATAGTTTGCACTCATCGCACGTGAAGTGGTTGTAACACGAGTCGAAGAACGGAAGTATGAAGCCCAAAAATGGTTGAAAACCATTTTTCCTGTTATTGTATCACATATGAATATTTCACGTATTTCTCTCTTTACCCTAGGACTAAAAATGTACATATGGAGTTTTCGTTCGAGCTACGAGAGAACGAGAGTAGAAAAATCGAAACTCTCGAAAGCACCGGGACTAGCAACGAGTCGCTCGGGTATTGGATAGAATTGGTTTTTATCGTGTTTCTTTTATTTTTCTTTTGCAATGGTTTATCTATTCTGTGGTTGCACTATAAGGTACTAAAAATAAAGTTCCTACCGTAAACATACGAAGAAAATTCTTCGATAAGCAGTGAAGAATTATTATTTACGGATAAGTCGTGGTGTCGTTGGTGGATTTGGCGCTCGTTGTTGGTTGGGAAGTTGGTGGACCTCGTGAAAAATTGGCAAAACTTTTGGTTGGTGAGTCGGCGATCGTTGATGAGGCGGAAGTGGCAGGAGTTAGTCCAGTTACTGAGATATTTGTGGGATGGCTCGACGTGGCAGAAACAAGTCCTTTGTCTCTTGGTGGTGGGGCTGAGCTTAGACTCGACGAGCTTACACCAGAATCGCTGGATTTCTCGCTCAAACATCCACGCTGTCCAAGACCAACTGCTGTCGTAACGCCGCTTCCCTCGCAGACGATTCCAAGATCCGAACATCCACCGATGCCATATTTCGTGTTGATACCCGAAATCTTGTGGATTCCGCTAGCTTCTTCCCCAATAACCACAGCTTCAACTAAATTGCCTCTCTTAGCAATAAATCTGACGTTACTCGTTGCCGCACCGCTTCGCAAATGTTGACCAGTTTTTTCAAACGTATGACTATCCCTGCTTCCACCAATTACACCAGCCCCGCTAATTGGTATATTTCGATGGAAATCATCTTTACTCTCCGTAACGTTTGTCTCCAAACTCGTTGTACATTTAGGCGGTATAGCCGTATCGAGATTATTTTCTCGCGCCATTTTTCCACCTATTTCCGGACTTATGTTACGCGATCTCGTTGGATTTTTGTGCGCATCGTAGCAACCAGAATCACGTGGAAATTGTCGTCTACTGAATGGCGAACAGTGACCCGATGTCTGACCAGATGTCAAGGCCAATCGGTTGATCTCGTCACCCTCGGAACTCGATGCCAAGTCTCCCTCGCTCCCGGCTGTTAGTACAAATATTTTGAGAATCGATATAAATTCAGCATTAACACTTATCTCCTTGTACTTTTCACGTCAGTTTGTTAATTTTTAGTTCAATAACGTTGACACGAGGTATTGACAAATTTGAATAAATTTACAACATATTCAGACACTGATTGCGTTTACAATGAATCTTTCGACTTTATACTTCAATTCATTTAAATAAACTCCAAGTAAAAGCTTTTTCTACACATAAAATTAACAATAGCAGTGATTTCCTGAATGCACAATTACGAAGGTATATAATTGACACTTCACTTAATTGCCAACCATTTAAATTTACCATCGAATCAAGACATTTCAACATCATCCGCAATTATCTCATTAAAAAGGGCAAAACCGTATGCAAAATACTTAACGACCGTTTAATCTACTCACACTGCAATTCGTGAAGGAGTTGCACGGCTGTGAGTATTTTGGCTCGATGTTCTGGTTGATGAATTCGTAGATAGTCAAGATCCGCTGGTTCGAGTTCCCTGAACAGCTCGAGATCCTCGTAACCGTTGAGAACGAAAACTGGTATGTGCTCCTAAATGAATAAATTACCATACATCATGGACAAGCACGTGAATTAACGTGATAGAGATTGTGAAGTGAAGGGAAAAAAGTTAATAGATGCATATGAGACGAGAGTAAAGAGAGTCTTTTGGGGTGTTATTATTATAGCCAGGATTGTACGGATTTTATTAAAATCCTTTTTTCAGGAGAGAGAGGGAGAGAGAGAGAGGAAGTGAAATAGAAAGTGAGAGGAAGCGTAGACGTGGTGGGAAAGAGAGACAATAAAGGTAGAAACCAAGCTGCAAAGTGAACGAGAAATAGTAGCGTGGAAGTAGCAAATCCTTGATTTACATCTCAAGTTGATGGAGATGAAAAGGGCCCTGAGGGCTAAGGTATGACGATTGAGTAAGAAGACAGAAAAGTCTCCAATGAGGGGTTGACGCGGTCTAACCACCAACGTATAGGTATCATTTCATTGCTATTTACTGTCTCTCTTTCGCTCTTTCTATCTCTCTCTTTATCTCAATCTCTCTCAATTTGTTTCAGTCACTCACCTGAAGATTCATTCTCTGCAAGAGCTCTTGAACCGAGCCTGGCTTTTGTCTGTATCTTTGCCCCCACTTGGTTCTCTCAGGCTCACCCCGTCTTGGTACTCTTTCGTTCAGTATCTCGACGTTTATGAACTTGAAGTGGCCAATTCTATTGTGCACGACGCCTTTCCAAAGTCCACTCGTGTTCATCTGAACAACGTCGATTACGTCGCCCTTCTGTGAAATCACAAATGAAAGACTGGATGTTTCTTCTATTGTCTCGTTGAATGATCATGTCAGAAAGCATGGAGCTTGGAGATAACATCATTGTTGGTTGGGGTAGCAAGTCTGTCAGTGATAATGACAATGGTTTGTATTCTTTAGAAACGAAATGTTGTGATGACAGACCGGAGTGACAACACGTAGGAATTATGAGTCGTAACCCTGATGTTATGAGACGACGCATTCAACACTTTTATTGTGTGTTGGAAGTGGAAAAACAAATTTTTGATAGCTTTCATTGGTTATTACCTGGATTGCGAGGTTTTCAGCCTGGTTTAATACAAAATGAGAAAATTGTGTTTTTCGGTATGTTCTTATTTTTTATATCGATAAGATTACTTTTGACTTAATGACTGGTACGAGGCTCATGGTCAAGAAAAGATTTCATCCACTACGGTCGGAATTCAACGTAAAAGAGCATCGTAACTTGAACGACGATTACGACGTTGATCTGAGTCCGAACGACTCGATGTTAGACAGCTTGAGTTATTAAATTATTCAACAGCGAGTATTGAAATGTACGCATCATAAAATATTATAAATAATTCACGATTGCGGAAGTGACTATATGTTTTATATGATTGCGGACTAACCTTAAACTTGAGAGCTTCCTTGTCGTATGGACTCGGTGTATAATCGACAAGTGCTTTCGCTCTGCAGAGTACGGGCCCTATTGATGTAGGGCTCGCTGGTTCTCTCTCCTCGCACGATATCGAGCTGTGATTGCTTCCCGCTCGTACAAGTGCCTGTGTACTCGAGCCACTGCCGCTCGGCAAGCTCTCGACGCTGCTAGCACTGCACGGAAATGCTTCGGACGATGCTCGATCCTCTCGCAGCCTCGTTATTTTTCTCTGCACGTCGTGCCTCAGGTTTCTTGCTCGACCGGCGATTCCGACCCTGCCATCGCTTCCGCTCTCCAGCAGAGCGCTCGCTTCCGACTGAAAGTTTCATTCGTATATTTTTATTTGCTTCTTTTTTTTAACCTCTCTTTACACACATCCAATTCATATAACGTTAATTCGTTTCTTTCAATCGTCCCGATGCCAATCGCATAATTAAGGGGTTTCGTGGAAACGATGGTGTTAGAAGAAGAAGAAAACAAAACAAAAAACCAAACAAAACAAAATAGACACACGTGGTTCGTGAAAGTGCTCTTTGAACCGAAGGCTTTCTTTTACATCTTTTTTTCTCTGACACTTTACACCAAGAAAATTCTCATGCATCGGTTCTCGCGAGGGTCGACTTGTCGGTGGATCTGTTGTTGGTTTGTGTACTGAATTCTTTTTATTTGTTTTTTTTTTTTCACGTAACAGTTTTTCAACGGTTGAATGCATGTTTGTTGTTCTGTCAGGAATTGGGCATGGATTTTTTCCTCCCTTGAGCATAAAAAAAAAATTGCTGTGCTTCGCTATTCTGATGATAAACAGCCGGAATACTAAATTACGGATGTCATGCAATGTGTTAACTGTTAAGTAGCTATTATCAGGATCGTAAATGATAGAAAAAACAAGAAAAAAATTGACTAAAACCACTTCATCACATCGAAAGCTTTCTAAGTGTGCGAATAACAGTGGAAAAAGAACAGAAAACAGTTTTTTGTATACGCTTGTTTAGGAAGGACTAGCTGGCTGGACATACTGTGTGAATCGCTGGCGTGTGTTGGTTCTCTAACTCTTCTTGATCCTCGTAGTCGCTGCTCTGGCTCGGTGAAAGACCTTCCTCGCCGCTGCTCCGGCTCTAAAATCGTTCAACAACGTTTTCGTTTTTCTAAGTGTTTTAATTTTCATTATTGTTGCTGCTGCTTTTTTTTCTTTTTAATTTTGAAAACTTTTAGTGAACAAATGAAACTCTCTGATGTATGAAGATACTGCCATTTGCCGAGTTTGTTACGAGCGGTTAATGAATTTAGCGAAGCGAGTCTGTGGAGAATTAATATTTTTTGGATACGTTTGAGTGTTTCGACGATTAGGATCTTTGTCAACACTGTGGTAAATTTTACAGAAATTTCATATTCGCAGTGTCACGATATATACGATATTTTTTTCAGTAATGCATGCAACTATAAAATCGTACATTGTTTTTTTTGGTCAAGTCTTTTTTTAACGAACGGAGAAAATTACGACTGACAGATGATTGTTACAAAACAGAAAAGGGGAGAAGAGCAACACGTTGGATTTGGGATAATTTTTACTTTGGGAAATAGAAGAAATTTTCATGAAAACAAAATGAAATGTCATGAAATTTTGTTCAATTTTTATGGAAACTTACATTCCGCGTAGTCAAAATAGCCCAAAGTTTAAGATTGTTCTCCGTTTATATTGTTCAACGGTTATTTTCCATTTAACATTTTCTCAAGGTGAAAGACTGTTCTCAGCATAGGGTTCATCAGGAAAACACAAAGCGTCGGTAACTTAAGTGTTAAATTGAGTGCACCCGATTTTCAAGACCGTCAAATGCAGTGAAGTAAAAATGATAATAATAATAATACTAATACAGATGATACTTGACACGAAACAGAAAAAGCGAAAGTTCAAATTCTGATGCAGTTATAAGAAGATCGAATTTTTTAACTTTTATGTTGTCCACTTTGCAAAGTTTATTGATCTCAATATCGTACAATTTTACGTTCGGTAATTGATTAAAATTCTCCTCAATGCCACAAGAGATCCGTTCAACGGCATTAGAAAAATAAGTTCATACCGAGGAGTCGTATAGTTATTTCTCAGATGAATTCAAAAGTTTTTAATGCAATAAGTCGTCCTTCAAAAAATCGTAGGATCATCTATATGGGTTCTTAAAATAAAAAGACCGTGTTAAGTTGAAAAAAAAAATGAACAATAGAAGAGTATGATGAAAAATAATGTTGGAATCAAAAGAGCAGTGAAGAATTATAGTTAATCCTGTTTTTTTTTGAAGAAAAAACAAAACTACAGAGACACCGAACAATGGATTGTAAATTAATCGATAATGGTGAATATCCTTTTCGTGCAACGATTTGTGAATGAATGTTAAATCCTTTCGGACTTAGCGATGGTGAAAAAAGGTCTGATTGGTGAAATCGTTTAACGTGCAACTTTGGGGGCATTACATTAAAATACGAAAATTACCTAGGGATCTGCTTGGGTTATTAAGGCAAAATGTAACATACATCCATACATACACGCACATATTTGATACATGTATATGTAAATATATTTATATATGTACACATATGTGAATCTATGAGGCTTATGTAGGAGAATACGTAACTAGAAGATAGTATAATCGTTATAAAGAGCTTAGCGGTATGATATTGCAGATTAAACATAGAGTAGGTGATCGAGCTGAAGGGACAGACGGACGAAAGGGTGTAAGGGGTCGGTATCAGCTAGTGGGTTAGCAGGATTATCTTCCGATATTGGAATGTGTACTATATGCGCGTGCTGTGTACTATTTGATTGTGTATCCCGAGTAAAATGTATATAGTGCGTATATTAGTTTCGTGATTCGGAAGATCCCAATCAGGCCAAGTGAGATGGAGAATTGAGGTAGGCTTTGCTGGTCAAACTTCTAACTAGGCCGAAATTCAATATACCATCAGCCTGAATCCTCTTCGCGTAATGGATAACGGACATTACCAATCGTAGCAGATTGTGCGACCCTGGATTTTCTGGCCGGTGTTATTTCTTCCGGGTTTCAGGATCAACATTATTTATACATAATCATTATCAAGATCTTCCGTGATGTCATTCGTAGAGATATTGCTCATTTTTTCAATGGCTTCAATCAACTTAACCATGGTATATAGTTTGGGGGACGAAATGGCTACTTTTTATTTGCTATTTTGAACTTTGTTTACTGCTACTTTTTTTTTGAGACCTGATCATTCGCAAAATGGGTCTTTATGACCCAGACAGAAGAAGTATTTCTCGATACAATGATTATCAGATGATAGAGGAATGAAGGAACTGGGTTAAAAAGATGCTTTGATGTTGAGAAACATTTGGTTTCATTACAGAAAAAGTTTGGGCAAAGTATTTTTTCATTTAGTTGAAAATTGTGGTTTTTGCCTGGGTCTGGACGACCCGATGATAGTAACCTTGGATCTTATTCTTTTCCTGATCTCTGTCTATAACGTTTGGTTCTTCGAAAATGGCGCTGAGCATAGAAGAAAATCGGTCAAACCAATAGTACCTCAGGCTCTACAGTGAATAAGTGATGGTAAATATAGAATGTATGCATCCATAATCCATAACCAATCTCTCTCGCTTGGCACAGCCGAAGATGTTGATATTTGTTCGAGGATCTTCCCTTCATCCCTTACGCAAGTGGGTTAGTACGAATTCGCAATTGACGAGAAGAGCAGCATGGCACTATCGATAGTGGTGAAGGAGTGTGTAGTTGGAGAAAAGGATCACGGATGCAAATATAGGTAGACGAGGGAGTCTTGTTATGATGTTAGTGATGTTTGTCTAACGTATATCCAAGCAAATATACGAACGTATTCGGGGCCAGGTACTGCTCTTCGTGTAATTGATGGGAATTTCGATGATGAGACAGTAATGCCATTATCGTTATTGGTACTACGTGTTTTGTTGTCACTACTGGTTGTGTTGTCGATATGGCTGTCGTTGTCGTGAGCGTTGAGGTTGCCAACCCCAACATTTGTCCCAATAGCCCTGACCCTCGTACTTTTTGTACGTTGATCACCACATGGCAACGATCCTTTGCTGTCATCGCACCGATGATTAAGCTGTTGCGATTCGTGCGAATAAATCACCTTCCGTTGACTAGATGACATTGGCTCATTGTCCACTTTATCGACTGTTGTGACTTCGTCATCCACCGACACAGTCGACTGTCTCGAGCTCGAGCTCTGCACTTTCAAGACGTTCACACAAACACACATTGGAATGAGAGAAACTCGAAAGATTTTCCTGCTTCATTCTTGCTTAATGCACATTTTGAACTTTAGTTTTTTTTTTCTCAGACGAGAGATCGTGCTTCGTTACTCAGATCTTTATATCAAGGAATTATAATTTTGGACTACGGTGTTGGAAGTTATTGATCAGCTCTCGCTCAACTCTGAATTAATTATTATTCGTGTCACTTTCCAAAGGACCCGATTGAATAATTAACTCGTTGGCTCCCATTGAAGGAGCCTGCTGTTCTCAAAAGCTGCTATACGTAATAATATTGTCAAACCCAAAATTTGTTGTGTTTTACTATCGAGAGCCGATAATCAGGCTCGTAAATTTTGTATGCTCGATACTACTCGAATGATTTTCAATATATCTGACTTTTTCAGACCTAGGCCAAATATACATATTTCGAAGGTCGCATTAAATATACCGCCATACATGTGCGTTGAATTTGAAAATCGTTCGTTCCGGAGTTGTTTCCCCTTGGCGTGGAAACTTGGCACGCTTCCGACATCGATGAATAGGGTTTACATATTTTTTTTTTTTTTTTTTAATTTGAAAATACATGTTCAGAGAACTGGAGTGTCGGTTTATTATAAATGGCATATTCACGTTTGCATATTCGGTCGTATAATGGGATATGCATTATCCATATCGAGTTGAATAACCAGGTTAATGAGACCGATGGGGATTTAAACATACGGCATAACAAACACGGAAGGAATGATGGGTGATAATTGATGGTCTTGGGAAAACACTTGCAGAATAAATATGAACATGTATGCGTATGAATATACACACTTTGTATGTCTGCGGTTAAAAGATTCATGAAGCTGTCATATGGAACTGTAATTATTTTTGATTCACTGCAATTCGCAACCTTTCACAATTTTATTACTTAAAAGTGACAAAAAGCTTTGACTTCGTAATGTCAACACAGTAATTGTTCTTACAAAATGATTATCGTGCTCGATTGTCGTTTTTACGTACTTCTTGAAAGACTGAAAATTCAATGTTTCTCGAATTTTTAATTTTCCTTACCCTTGGAAAAATCAAGACACAAGCAGCAATGATAGCTTCGTATTAAAAATTCATGAAATCTTCGTAACCCCGAAGTTATGCAAAAGAGATGAATTATAAGTGAAATTTCAAACAGGTAAAAAATACAGAATCAATCACTTACAGCCTTTGAATTGAAAGGTTCGAAAAATGACAGATTCAATGAATTTTTGGAGTGACTCTATTCGAAACTCCTGACAATCAACAATATCAATATCGTTATCCATTAAAATCAATATTTATTAATATCAATATTAATAAATGATGTTAATATTGGCAGAAGATAATTGTTTGTTTAAAATAACTAAAGTTCATCGGTTTTTTTTACAAGTGAACATATAAATACACAGAAAAAAGTGTTATGGACTGACCTGGACGTCACTGCTCGCATAGTCACCGCTCTCTCGGGAAGCCCTCGAATGCGTGAGTGGTATAATGGTCGGTGGGTTGTTGTGACCCTGTGGTACTATGAGACCTCTCATCGTCGACATCGCAACCTTTCGCGATCGATCCCGTGGTAGACTTATATCACCCGCCGTACGCAGTGATATAACACCCTCACCGCGATTCTCCGGTCGTAGATTAAGGGTGAAACAGACACGTCCATTCTGTATCGTCGCCGTTGGTACGGGTGCGCCGCTGGCGCCCATTAGAAAGTCCTCAGGGTCGGATTCGTAGGGAGGTTCATCGTACCAATGCTGAGGTCCGGGTCCACCGGTGAGCATGGCACCACCTGCGACACCTCCGCATCTTGCATCTTCGTCGTACATGTATGTGTCGTCTGTAAATCCCGAGAAAGAACAACGGATATTTACACATAAGATAATGGAAGTGATATCAAAGTACATCGTTCGATCCTAGGCCAATTTTTCTTTATTCATTCTTTGAACTTGTCACAATTGCTATCGTATGGTTGATTTTTCAGCTTAAAGAAATACACTTTAAATTTCGCTAACTCAGACATCAAACATATTGAGCTGTGAAGAACAAAAAAATAAAACAGTATTTCGTTGAATTGAGATTACGGAAACATTAACTTTATTCGACAATGAAATAGTCAATAAATATTGCACTCTTTATAGTTATTTATGGGAAATCAATTTTATAGAAAAGCAACAGCTTTTTTTTACCACTTCTACAAATCCTTTTAACCCGAAGCCCTTCTGAACAACTCCATGACGAACCGAGTTGTTTTTTGGGACAAGTATTCGGAAAATATTTGTATTTGTTGTAGCAGCTCTTTTAGGAGAACGCCGGGCTGATTTACAGTTTGATAAGAATAGGTGCGATAAGAAGGAGTTACTGCACCGGAAAAGCTCGAGCAAACTAGTTTCGAGGGTATGTCGAAATTTTTTATATTTTTCCAAGAGATCTCACTCCTACTTCACTTACTTTAGATGTATATTTACATTGATTTATCCATTTGTAAACAATAAACAAAAAGTAAATAGTCTTGTAAAATTATCAAGCTATGACCCGTCAGGTGCGAAAGGGTCACTCTTAGGTTCATCAAGAGTGTAAACGTGTCGGAGACCGAACGATGCAGAGAACTGGTGAAAGCCATAACAAGATTAACGCTTCTAGACACAGATTTGGTAGAAAGGCTTCCGTCAGTGACTCTCGTCACCCATGGGCTCTTTTCATTAGTCAGCATATCCCAGATTTCCGATAGCCCTGTCTGCTAACAGTTTATCTTTGTATCACAAAAAGATCTGACAGGTCATTCGCGTTTCATTAATTTTTCACCGTTATGCAAATTTAGGAAAATTTCTTACGATACCTTTTTCTTCGACTTCTTTACCCAGCTGACTCATGCATGAAGGGTGGAATACATTGATTTTTTTGCTTTATTTTATAAAATCAGTATTTTCGGAAGTTTTGTTTTTTTGCTACAGTTTTTTCTAATACAAGATGATGAGGCGTGCTGTTCCAGCAATTGGGGCAAATTTAAATCCAAAAACGAATATTGTCTCGTTGACTCTGTTAGCTTTCTTAATGCCTTTATTTTTTTAACCATATTTATTCATACTGACCTCCAGGAAGCTGCCCTCGTCCGTCCCGACCCAGTTGCATCAGGCCCTGCCTGATGTCCCTCAGTATCTGAAATTAATATGATTATGATGTGAGAAGAGATCAACAGTATACGATTCGTTTAAGGGTAAGGATCCTTTAACGCAGAATCTGTATCATCTCTTCTATGATGACAGATTGAAGACAGGCTCAATTTCAAGGATGCTGGGGTTGTGTTTTAAGGAAATTTTGCAAATATTTCTCAAATATTTCGCAAGACTGACTTTCCCCCTTTCTCGTGTCTATATATCCTTCGGCATCTTTCTGTTCGTAGGTCGTATAGGAAGAGGGAAAACTCTGCGCGCAGTTTCTTGATCGACGTTTTGCCCTGGGGCGCAAAAAAGCCCTGAGGCAAGAGAATAAAGTATTTTCGGAACGAGGCAGAAGTAATTATCGAAGTCGACTCCGATGGCCCGGAGGGGGCTTCTTATGCGTTTGGGGAATACGCTGAACGGTGGTGGCATGGGGGGGTTGGTTGCGAGAGGAGGAAAAGGAAGAGGAATGAGCAAAGAGAAATGGCGGTGAAGCATCGCCGTGAGAGTTCGGTGAACCGTGAGTACGAACGAAAGACAAAGACGAGAGAGATATATAAGGGGAATGGGAGAAAGTGTTGGGTCGCCCTGTACGAAAGGGGCGGAATGGAACGACGTTGGGGCCGTGCAAAGAGAACTAAAGCATGGGCACAGAAAAAACGTATAAAAAAAGGAAGAAAAAAAAGAAGAAGCAAAACGAAGACGGAAGAAAGGGTGGAGTCGGGTAAGGAGAAAAGAGAAGAGGTTCTCAAGGGAACCGTAAACCCGCGGTGAAGGTGACACTAAAACTTTTAGGCGGATATATAGGAGAGATCCCGAGCTTTATTTCCATATTGCTTGCACCCTCAAAGTTCAGCTCTTTCAGTTCGTTTTTTCCTTCCTGCTTTTTTATTTGTTCCTACCCGGGCCAGTGTTATAGTTTCGGCTAATTTCACCACCTTCGGTCCACTTGGCTCTTTTTTTCGTCGGCTTTATCTTTGATAACAAAAAAATTGTCGACGACGCATTTTCTATTAACCAACCCAAGAAAAATTCACAAACTTATCTCTTTTTTGTCGATTCTTCTGATAGATAACGTACTCAAAGACCGTGCCTGATGTTCCGAAAACTTTAATACTATTATCTGTGTCTCTTTCCTATTACGGTTCATTCATAATGCGATTTTCAAACATTACGGAAATTTACATTTCATCAGGAATATTTGATCCATTTTGTTAAATATTACACGATAAGTTCAGTAGTCCATAGAAACTTTGCTCTTTCTAAAAACCCGTTTCAATTTGAATTCCACGATGAAAGTTCGAGTGGTTAAATTAGAGTCCAAACGGAAAAACAAAAAAACAATGAAAAAATGAAAACAACGAAACAGATATTTTTACATTGTCTAGTACAGTGATTCGTAATGTGGTCTGAAGTTGATCAGAGAAGACTTCTTTAAATGATATGAATGAAACAGCAGAGTTTCGTTTATTTCCATAGCCTCTTGTATTTTTTACAAAAAAGATTTAAAAAAAATATGCTACATCGCTCGGTTATATAAGACAAGCTAAATTAGATTTTCTTGACTTTGTATTTTCGTCTTTTTATATACTGGCCTGAGGCACTTGATCCACGAAATAGCAGGCAAACTGGCGCAAAAGCGAAAACTCCAAAAAACTCCCTCGGGCATACGCAACCAAGAAACATAAGGTTATGCAGAAACATATACGTAATACGAGATTTTTTTTTCATTTTCTTTTGCGCAAGTAACTTGAGTATCGAGGCCGATGAAAATTATACGCAATCCCCGGTAATCTTGGTGCGTAAGGCATACAAAATTCAGGAAGCATCGTCGCGGATGAGTGCTTTTGCTTCTTACGATTATATCGAACCTCGATCTCACCACTTTACATAATAAGTTGATGTCGATGGATTCGACGGTATCGAAAACTCTCAAGAATCAGCAAAGCGCTAAGTTTCGACACACGTACGTTAATGTAGTTTAGCTATGCTTCATTCTCATCCAAGTTCCATGCAAATCGTTCCGGTCAGCAAGTATTATAATTTTAACACGGTTTGCAGACATTATCCACGAAAACGCTTGGTCGAAAGCAACATTTTTATCGGTGGAAAGAAAAAAAATTATTCGCTGCTTGAGTACGAAATTTTGGAAGGGTTTTGTATGGTTTGAATTTCACTTGACGTAATAATGACAAAATCTTACCTCTTCGTGCTCTTTGTGAAATCTCTCTTTCTTCCTGAGTGCATCTTGAACCTTGAGCTGAAACAGGATTTAAACATATGGATCGAAGTTATGATGTCCATCATTAAAAATAATATTTCCTTCATAAAAATAATCATCGTTTAAGTAATTATGTCAATCAGTGAAAAACTGAAAAATTGATTGAAGTGTTTTTTCCTTCTGGCGATTCTTTTGGCTCAAATTAGATAGTCGGACGGTGCATGTAACGCGAAAGAAAAAGGAACGACGTATTTTTTGCCGAACACCTAAAAAAAAAAGTGATCGCATTGTTTAATGAATGGAAGAAATAAAATTCCGTCAGTATTGCTGAACGTCTTGTTGTGAATTTAATTTGATTCTCGTTGCGAATTTTTCCTGCGCTCTTCGGTAACAGGAGAATGTGTAAGATTCGAGAGTATACGCAATTACTCGAGGTATACTGTCATTCCAGTGTGCTATGAGCTAGATGTATCACGTATTTTGTTGGGACCGAGAGATGCTTTACGGTGAAAAGACGGCGTGGAAAGAAGGTGGGAGAGGTGGAAGCGACAGAGAAAAGGGAATAAATTGAATTTGTTAGCGTGTCGCTTATCGTGCAGGCAAAGCAAGTACGTGTTTCAAAGAAGAGAAACGAAAGGATAGGAAGAGAGAGAGAGAGAGGAAGAAGCAAAGAAGAACATAGAAAAAGGAGTGAGGGAAAGAGAAAGAGCGTCAGGGTACCAAGAAGCTTACACGTATTATATACACACACACACATATATGTATATCTATATGTGTGTATTTCTCTCGGAGATGAACGGGGTAGAAAGTTCGAGGGTGGGAAAGAGCCACCGGCGACTAAAAGGAGAATTTATGGTAATCGTAAAAAGTGTGGCATAATGTGGCGCGATAAAGGAAGGGACGAGGTCGAGTGAGACCACGGAAAAAAAAAGAAAAACAAAAGAAAAACGCCGCCTAGCCCCGCAGCGACTCTCGACCGTGCGTTCGCTTCTTCAACCTGTACTAATGCTACACAACTGTACCATCATCGCTAGTCCCACTATGTATTATCACAACTACATGCTACCGTTAAGGTAACCATAGTATATAGCATATCCCGCCAGGAAAGACCTTCGGTACCGCCCCAAGGCCAAAAGAAAAGCATAAGAGCTTTTTTATCCCTTGTTATATTTCTTCTACTTACCCTATGTATAGTTTCTTCGAAGCTGTTTGGTTGACCTCCATTCATCTGTAGATATCTCAGTCTATCGTAGTCACGTGGATCGACCATTGACCGTAAAATCGTATGCCCCATGTCTGGTCCCATACCCAAACCACTCTGCAGCACACTGTCTGGTGTATCCACCTGCGATTCATTCAATTTTTTTTTTCGTTTTACTAAAACAAATCCTGACATTGTTCCTTTTTGGAGAATTGAGCACCAGCTAACAGTGGGTTGTTGCGATGTTGTTCAATTTAAAAAGATTCTCTCTTGTTTGGTATATCAATACTCGAAAATAGTGCAATGATATTTTATTCTTCGATTTATTTGCATGTTGATTTACTAACCGTAACAGACACATATGCGGATATAGATATTTAACTATGTGAAAAGTCCAGGCACTTTTATGTACGATTAAACATTTATAATAGATGTCAGGACAATTCTCGTATTAATTTTCATTTCATTGTGTAAAATGTGTTGTTATTCTGACAGCCACGAGAATTCATTGTTTTTTATTGCCCTGGAATCCCCCACAATGAGGTAACTAGTTACTCAACGAAGATTTAATATTTCCATCATTTTTACATTTTTCCCAACTTCTTAACTTTTTTTTACAGTTTTGTACAGTTGTTCTTGTGAATGAATCCATGAGAACAATCGATTCGTTCATTTATATTATAGTTCAATCTGTGAAGAATGTGTTCAAAATTGATGGGAACCTTTATTAATATTGAAAGTTGTTATTGAAAAGACGGATATTCTTAAAGGATCGGTCTTCATCAAACAGAATTTGGATTAATTTGTTGCCTATATAATGGAACAGGACGAATGACGTTTATTAATAATCTCGAAAGCTCGTTCCGATCATAGTGCATAGGACAATTTATAAAGTATGCTTATACAACAATGCTCAACAAATCCAAGAGTGGAAATGATAAATGAAATTTTAGGATAATAGCCTCAGAACTTTGTTGAGCGCTTGTTTGATTCATAATGGTTACAAACGATGAAAAAAAGGTCGCAAAATGTGTTACAAAGTTCGAAATCCATCCAACTTCGGTTCTTTACGTCGCAGAATCTCATTTGTCGCATTGAAATATTTAAGCAGGAGAGACCGAAAGAGGCTTTGATGAAAACTTTTGCTTTTGAGGTGACTTTAGAAACGTTGTAGATATTTATGTATAATGGACAAATCTATCTATACTATGATGATATTGAAGAGACGAGAAACGCGTGTATTCATTACAAAAACCATGTATAAAACAATGAGTGCGAATGGACGAGACGCAAAGCACTGGGCTTGAGAAGTTGCCGTAGCTGAATAATTAAGACACAAAATCGTACCATAAAATGTATTCATGTATATATATTTTTTGCCTACAACTTTCAACAAAGCTTTCGAAGTATTTAGTAATGGGTTGAGTTTCATGGAAACGCTAAGCAAGCTAGAAATGCAAAAGAAACTACAGCCAACAGTAAGCGAGAGAGAGGGAGAGAGAAAAGGAGATTTGAAAGAAAGGCAAGACGGCGAGCTCATACTCTCTTTGGGAGAGAAGAGTTCAGAATCTTAGCCGAGAATCCTTTGCTTGGGTTCTGAAATGCAAAAGGACGTAGAACTGGAGACTTGCTTGCCCATCAAGGCATGCTTTGCGCGGCAAAAGCCACCAGAAACTAGAGCTATCTGTTATTTTTCTCTCGCTCGCTCCTCTCCCTTTCGCTCTCTCTCTCTCTCTCTCTCTCTCTCTTGACTCTCAGTATCCTGAAGCAGCGTTACGAAAATGCTTCCGTTGAGAAAGCTCATTCTACAAGTGAACTCTCACATTTCTTGAAGCACGCTTTTGCGTCTCTCTCTACTTCTTTTGCCATCTGCCTCTTTCTTCCTTTTCGATATCTACTCCACGAAATTTCATTCAATTCTACGAGATAGCCGCGAAAGTACTTCAAGGCCATCGTACGTACAGCTTCGTAGCCTCGATGCTTGTACGTACGTATACATGCGACGGATCCGTGTATTCGTAGTCGGCATTGCAAGATTGATGGAAATAAGCGTTTGTCGTACTTGAAACCGCCCGAGTACTAAGAAAATAAGTTACAACGTTGTTATGAACATCCTTAGGAATGAATGAACTATAAACGGGATGATTTTGTGAATGTTGAACTCAATACATGAAATTGGTTATTCGATTGATAAAAAAGAATATTATACGTGATTGTGCCTGAAACGTGTCTCAGAGTTTCACTCGCAAGTGTAAGGTTTTTCGATTCATTTGAATTGGGACTAATTTCTCTTTCAATTGGACAGATTTATTATTGCGCATGCTTATCCGACGGGTATTCATAACATTACGATTAGACGAAATACATAGTGTATGCTAGAATTCTAGACTTGTCGAATGAATATCCAAGTTTTTCAGAACTAGATAAAACTGATTTGAAAATAAAATGAGAAAAAGCTCGAATTTTTTATATTCCATTGCGTGTTAATCGGAGGTTAATTATGTTTGGTTTAATTTTGATCGTAATTTATTTTACTTTAGTGTTTGTTCATGCACGTGCCTTGTACATTTGACTTCATAACGGTGGGTACGGAAGCAACGTTTAAACTTAAACGAAAGACGATCAAAGTGATATTTGTTAGTCGGTAAGTTACCGAACTGGTAAGAGAGTAGATCGTGGTATAAGAAAATGTCAGAAAGCCGCTTGTGGTTGCCATTCTATGACTGCGTCATTTAATTAAACGTCGAGCGAGTGGTGTATTTATGTTAAACGGATTAAAAGCGTTTGTTTCGAAATCCACTACGTAAGAGAGGAAGCGAGAGGTGGGAAAACGTTGAAGGAAGAATATCGTATGCCAATTCCGCTTTTTGGTGAAACTCCGGATATACATACGAAACACCCTTGGGATGTCGAGGGAAATAAGGAAAAGGGGATTGTTCTACCGGTAGTTCGCGGTGAGGGAAAACCTCTTTCCCCTCTTTTGTTTCTCACGTAAGTGTAGGCGGTATATATGAAGAAAGCGGGGGAGAAAGAGAAAGAGGGAAAGTGTTGGACGAGTATATGCTGTTGCCTAAGCCCGAATAATTCTGCGGCAGTATAGACGGGAAAGGTAGAACAAGTGAGAAAGAGAAAGAGAAAGAGAAAGAGAGAGAGAAAGTGAGAGAGAGAGAGAGGGGTAAGAGAAGAAGACTTTGCCTCAGAATTTACGTCGCTTCCTGTTTGTCGGCAAGTATTGACTTTTTGCCTCTTTCCTACTTTCCAGCTTCCCTCTCTTGTCTTTTATTCCCTCTTAGAGTGAGAAAACAAAAGCCTACGCATATCTGCATGCCCGTAGATTTTCCCTTTATACCCCGCCTCAAACTCTCTCCGTCCCTTAGTGTCATGTGCTAACGATCCTAAACTCAGACTTTCGTTCTCGAAATTTCCACATCCTCTTATCCCTCTTCCATTGAAATCCAACCGTTCTAATTTGAATAAACAAATATTCCAGACGTACGACGCGTACAAGAATAATTCACTTCTTTAAAAAATGTATCGTAGCTAAATTTAACATTTTGAAAACTTTGCCCGTAAAAAGAATATAAAGACACAATCTGAAATTGTCATTTTTCGAAAAATTTTCATATAATCAAGACAAAACGGCAAAAATTTACATACACCTGCAAGTTTTTCAAATGCCTGAACATATTTACAATTATATTTAGCTTTGTTGTTAGAACGACAACAAAATGATAAGGAATTATTTTCCAATGTAAATGTTTTATTGATAGTTGTCATTATCGTCGAATAATTACTTTGAAAATACTCGATTGCAATCGCGATTGGAATGCTCTGAAGAGTTCAATCCTTCATTAAAATTTAAATTCATCTTTCAGATGAAAAACCGTTGATCCTCAATCAAGACATATATTTCTTCATCACGAAAATGAATAAAACTAAACATCCGCACGAACTTTGCACCTTCCTTCTCAGAATTTTTGTATCCGCACGTCGACACTGATTTCTTTTGTAGAACATTTGATAACCGAGACACGAGTGTTTTGCGATATAAAATATGAAGTATTATATCGATTTTGGAAAAGAAGAAGCAAAAGTAACATGTATACATAGCGAGCGCACCTGTTATGCTCGGATTGGGTATATTGCTTTGACGCAGCTGGTGTCAGTCTTCTCAATGCTTTTGTCCCTCTAACCTGGACGTTCTATATTTCCAAGGGTCTGTGTAGGGGTACGTTAAAAAGCCATAAATATTCTAATTTCATCGAGCAAACGTATGGGCAAAAGGATGAGACAGGTTGTTTTGTCCTTAGATATACATATGCACATATACACGAATGTATAAATATATATAAACCAATACAGTGTTGGGAATGGAGAGAGAAGAGGAAAATGCGAAAAGAAAGCGCAAGCTGAGGCATATAATTTCCTTTCTTGCGGCCGAGATGGCACATTGAGGCTTTTTTTTTTAACTGAACAACAAGACCAACGTTTTGGCTATGGTGCACATTTACTAATTAGAAAGCAAAGACCGGGGTCGGTGTAGATATGAAACCGAAAAAATGTTGTGTGGATAAAAGAAATCGTATCGTGCATGTATGTATTTATACGTGTGCGCGAGCACTACGGTGGAGTACTTTTTGCTACCACCACATCACCCTGGGGTGCCCCGAAGGGGAGGCAAGAAAATTTCACGAGACCGTGACATTGAACCGCAATTCTGAGGCTGGATATATTCTCTCATACAGGCAAAAAGACACGCACACACTCTCAGCTATTATACGCGATTATACTCGACGAGGTAGACGCATTGTTTAAGCACGGTGCTTAAGAGAAAAGCAGTAAAATGGCGTAAGCATATGGTCATATATACGTATACTTGGATACGTATGTATGTCGTACACGCTTATTCACCTGATTGTATATGTATATTAGACACTCGCAGAATATGCGTGTAACAGGGATGAGCTTTACAGCTTCCAAGACAAACGGCTAAACGTAAAAGCGAAGATATGGTGGGGTGTAAGGGCGGGGATCGTGTGTATATGCGCGTGTGCGTTCGTTTTACGTGAGACATCGATCGCACCTGTGCGTATATATTTGAAAAAAAAGTACTCAGTGTTTTTGCCTTCGTAAGGCTCTTTCATCGTCTGTCTCGGAACACCTTTTTCTTTCTTTCTCTCTCTCTCTCTCTCTCTCTCGGTATTCTCTCTTTTTGACGTTTACCGAAACAGAGACAAACCGAGTTCGTTTAGCGGGAGAGAAAACCTGCGGGGATTCTCCGATGAGAGAGAATGAGGGAAGCGAGTAGAGATGGAAAAAAAGTGTTACCGACTGCGAATCTCACGCACGAGCAACTCTCGATTCTCCACATCTCTCTGTCACGAAAAGTCTCTGCACCGTCTATACACATCTCTATACATCAACGGAACCAACGCACCCTACATTTACGCACCTACGCCTTGCGCGCACCCTCTTTTTACCTCAAATAACTCCTTCCAGCCCCTCGTCCCTTTCCGAGCCCCGATCTTACACGCGTATACTCAAAAAATAATGGGCTCCCAGAGTTTGGGGCTGTAATGTATCAACCCTTTTATTTGAAAGAATTTTGGGCTTTCCTTCAAACTGAATTTAACTTGGTTTTCCGCATGATTAAGTGTTCAGCTAATACCGACTTCGATATGAAGCTCACTGGAGACATATTAATGTGTAGCAAGAAAAATCGGGCGATTCAAGACTCTTGTGGTTAAATTGGATTTGCAGGGAAGGAGTTATAAACTGCGAGCGAGAAAGAGCCAAGAGGATATTCCGATCCCCGTTTCATGGGTCATGAGGTTAATAGCTGAGTGTATTTCACACGCTCTCTACCACCGTTTCTTCCTTCTCTTATATATATATTTACATGCAGTGTCGCGTACTTGTATCTCGGGGCCCGCTGGAATTAGCATATAAAGCGAAGAAGCCATCTTCTTGTTCCCCTTAACGAATGTTTCTTTTATACTTGCATTTTGTCATTTTTTTCGGGTGTTCACATGTAAAAAGCGATACGTCTCGCTTTTTAAAATCATCATTATGAAATCTGTTGTCACTGATCTATCATTAACTTTTATCACAAAGAGAAATTGTATCTTTTGACGTGAAAGAATTTGTAAAAATCACTTAACATTCCTTCATTTACTCGGCTGGAAAATATGCGATTGATAGGATAGGTACGGATTTTTTGTGGTTACAAAATACCTGGAACGAGGGATGGTGTCGAAAGGTCCGATCTGAAGTTGAATCCAAGCCTTTTACGATCCAAGTCAATGCAATCATCGACCTCAATCATGATGACGATGAGGTACAATGCAATGTACCTCATAGTCATTTTTTTTGTTTGCTTTTTTTCAAATTCTAAAATGAACGAGAGGTTTCGTTTTGGGTTATGAAAAAAACGTCAAATTGATATCGCCATACGGTATTCAGTGGAGGCAAAAAGCTCGGTAAAACAAATATGTTTTACTGGTGGAAGACTCTTTTGATTCAACCATTTCCGGTTTTGTGGTATAGGTAGACTTTTGTTAAAATACAGCTCGCCCCGAAACGACTGTGAATTGTGATTTTTTGTTTCATATTGCAAATATACCGCATACGTAACGTAACTATATATAGTTTATACAATTTCGTCATAATATAGAGCTATTTGGGAAGCTTTCAGCGGTCGACCATCGGCATGTGCATCCATATACATTTCGGTATATATTGTCGTATTCTCGGGTCACAGTTGAACCAATGTATATGTCCATGTATATCGTTTTGGGCGTAGCATCCTGATAGCAGTGGAGAGGATGCCGTTATAGATATTACTAAATGAAGATACGGAGGAAGAGAGAGCGAGAGAGAGAGAAGGGAGAAACAGATATACTCGTAAAGTATCAGGCGAACTGGCGTCAGGCGGCTACGGCATATGCTCCGGGGATGATGATCAAAGCCTGTCTGCATATCAAACGGACAGGAGAGAGAAAGAAGAGGCTCTTCCCTCACTCTTCGAGGCTCTCCTACGCAAAGGCACGTCAAACTGACCGACTCAGATGGTGATCCACCCACCATCACAAAACCAACCCTTTTTCTCCTTGTCTACTTCATCACGCTTAAAAGTGGTCAGATACATAAAGAAATACCGTTGCAAAATGATGAATTATTATTCACGAAGATGACGGTGTTCCGAGAATCATTAACGATCACTAGTAATCGAGGCTTGGTTACTACCATTAACACACACCGATTGAGTCTAAAAAGGTCATGAACAACTCAAAGTTCCCTGGGACCTAAAGTTCTTTATTACGGACGACCAGATCCGGAAAAAGTTGTTTTAGTAAAATTGAATTGGATGAAAGGAATTTCACTCTTAACGAGGAATCATATGACATCTCTTTCTTCAACTTTGCCTTCTACCTGATAGAATAGAAGTCTCTTCTTGGAATTTCATAATCATGTGAATACTCTTTCAAATTTCATTATGCAATTAACATAACAATGCACTCGAAGAAATCTAATTAGAAAATTGAGTTCCGTTAAGGCGTTAGGCTATTGTGACAAAAATTAGGGGTATTCGAATAAAATAATTCCATAGGAATGAGTATCGATGATCGGACAATGATTTGGATATTCATGTTTATGTATAATAACAAAGATCTGAACCAATTTTCACAACAAAATATCTATTATTGGACAAGTTATAAACAAACTCGTAAAGGACCTTTGAACGTGAGGGGTTCAGAAGTGTACTTGACTTTGGCAAGCGCGAAAAAAAAGTTGTTTTTTAAAATAGAATTCTATTGGCTGAACCTAGACGAGCTTTTTATTCCCATCAGTTGAAAACTGATGTGAAAGAATCGAAGAAAAGCATAAAAAAATCTTCCAAACCTAAGTTACTATTAGATTAAAGACGTATATCAATTTTCAACCCATTCATTGGATAAAAGTAGTTCGGAAAGAACGCGTGTAGAGCTTTACTCAATTAAATAAATTAAATTAAATGCGAGTAGCTGTACAGAAACACTCTCTAACTGTCACAACTTCAAAAACAACTTGTGTTTTAACATCGCACTTTCAGAAAATCAATATTAAGGTCTGAAAGTGTATTTCAAAACAAAATAATTGAATAAAAGATCCTCTAGAATTTTCACAGTAGCGTAACCCCTTTATCAAAAAAGTGAACACTATTTATATCAACTGCACAGGGACCTTAGTAAATTCAAATTACGATATAATCATTGACATTACAGAATAGAACTCGAAAATATTATTTCAGCGTTGTTATAATGATCATAAAATTTCCTGTGCATTGCGACAGTATTGTTAGAGAAGAGGAATATATTTTTCGTGAATTGCATCAGATCTGCGGGAGCTGTTTTGGGTTTTTAAAATCTAGAATATACAACGTTGACTCACATCACAGGCCTGGAAACAGGGTAAAGTGGAAACACATTCATACACACACACATACGCATCGGTAGACTCGTAACGAAATTCTCGTTAACGTCATGCGACAGAGTTAGTAAACCGATGGAAATATCACTCGGTCAGTTACCCTCGTTCGTCCAGCGCGACGACGATTCAACGACAAATATAATACGCGTAAAATTCTGAATGTGTATATGCATGCATAGATACGTATTAATATATATATATACATATACATTTGTAGATATTCATATTTATATTTATAAATATATACATACACATCTCGACTATAAGAGTGCCTTTTCAAATCGTAGGTGGTATTATGAATTTTTTCAAATCATAAATCGTACACTGCATGGGGACTCGGAATTTAGTGGGTTGTTGCTCGTTACGTGTTTCGAGCGATTGTTAAAAAAAATATATGTATACATATACATTTATATTTTTTTAAACAAAATTCGAAAAGATTTATATCGTACAAAAACAGTGTCTGCCCCGGTGAAATCCGTCATATTGAATAATATTGCATGCATACATCCGACAATTTCTCTTTTCTACTTTTCTGCACTCGTATGTATATTCACGGGGTTTTTCACCACAGATGGAAATCTCTATTAACTTCAGTCCAACATTGAACCCGGAAATGAAACGTTCGATACCATTTTTTGGGCGTAACCTTTTCGATGAGTTATTAATAATTATTATTATGCACAGAGCTGTAAGCTTTTATGACACACGCTGTTGAAACTATTCTGGAGTCGAGCAAGAATTTAAATAACGATGTTTTACAGCATCACATTTTCTATGAAAGAAAGTCATGGAATGTGGTTTTTTATATTGAATAGATTGTTTTCGTGAGAAGCTTTAAAAAGTTTCTCGTCGTCGATGAGTCTGCATCAGTCAAGCAGTTTTACAAACTTATTTCGATCCGTTTCGCGGGTCAAAATAAGTAGAGATAAAAAAGAAGAAAAAATGTTTATCATCAGTAGAGGGACACCCTGTATGAAATATTTTATGTCAGTTTGAAAGTATATTGGTAGTAGATGCACACTAAGAATACACCTTCTTTCTCCACAAAGTTTTTATATGTATATTAGTGCTAGTTCGTGGCAGGGAAAAGAGTTGAAAAAACTCACCCTCTGTGGTACACCGAACCGTGCCCGACCGTGCCTTGGCGAACCTTGCGATTGGCCCTGCTGTTTCTCTTTTCTATGGGTCTTCAACCCTCGCAACAGCCTCGAGAAAGTCGTCTTCTTCTTACTCGTATTCTGCCCTTGCTCTGAAACATCAAACGAACCCTGAATGATATACACATGATATACGTATATGCACGAAAAATATTGTCGATTTACAAGTATAAAGAGACGAGATGTTTGAATTCCTTGATGCTGACTCATCAATACACTGTGTTGTGACGTGTACATAAAAAAAAAAACAACGGCGATGACATTCAGTAACAGTAATTCAGTAGATTTTTTTCCCTTGGCAAATCGTCAATGCTTCATTGCAACGAATCAACTCATATTCCAGGAGTCAGTAAAATATTTAAACTTTTTAACAATTACGTGGTTGGAAAGAATATTCGATCACAAGAGAAATAGAATGCAACTTTGAAATTCGGGATTTCGATTATGAGATACACATTGGAGGTACATTTGTTTACAATAAAATAAATAAAGCCTGAAGTATGAAAGTGTTTTTTATCCTTCAAAGAATTTCAAACTGAATGATCCTCGGAATGATCTCCAAACGAAAAGTAAATTTTCATCTGGAGAGATAATAAATTTGAAATGGTACTAGTTCTTTCATTCCATAACGAAATTAGCGTCCCAGAGCTGCTCTGATATCAATGAGGGCATTAAATCAGCGAAAAAAATGGAAACCGATACCGAATTCCTGGACCGTCTATATCCACGTGATTTTCGCTGCGATACCGTACACAAATGCTATTTCCCTGTAATCGAATTTTATACTTCGCATAAAAGGATATTGACGAGCATCGAATCGCGACGGATCCTTCGAGTTACATTTTCGATCCATTCCGCTTGTTCGATAGCACCAATCTCGCAAATAATCGAATGAATTGAGGGTTAACCACGACATCGCTATCCATTAATGGATAATACGTGCGAGGAAGGCCGTTATACGTAACTCATATCATCCCTATACTCCCTCTTACCCCCCCCCCCTCCCTTTCCCCTGCGCCCTTGCTCACTCCTCTTCTCCTCTTCACCCCCACGATCCTCGCTCGTTTCGCTCGCTAACATCGCCCCGATGCACTCTCGCAGCACGGTATTCTATTAGAGCGCATCTACCACGTCCGTTTATTAGCACCGACAACAACCCTATATAACCACCCCGTTTTGGCCTTCTATCCCCATCCCTATTTCATTCTCATCCCTCCTGATTAGCCGCTTTTCCTGGGAAACCCCTATTCTCGTCTCCCATATAACGACGATAACGAATTATTGCGCGGACGCGGAATATAAGCCCTTTCTAATCGCGATACATATAATACACCTTCAATGCAGGACATAATTCCCAGTTATTACAACATTCTGGCTAATGCATAATAATTTTAATATCATTGTTATTGGATCGGTGGAATGCTGTAAATTCTACTGAAAACAAATCATCAGATGATGTTAAAATACTCGATAGTTCTCCAGAGGAGGGCGAATAATGCGAGCTTAAACAATGGGCCGCGTAGTGGATATGTAGGCTTTTTCTCCCGGATTATGGTAGTCGACCCAACGACGTCCGTTTGTGTTGGTGGAGAGTGTCGTACCAGCATGCGGGCTACGCGCAGGTAAGTATGGTAAGGTAAGGTAAGGAAGTATGCAAGGTAAGTATTTACATTTGGTTCTTGTTTTATTGTTTTTTTTTTTTTTTTTTTTTTTTTTTTTTTTTTTTTTTTTTTTTTTTAATGTATCCTCTTTTTGTTTCTATTTTATTTTTATCTTTTTTGTTTCTGTTTCCAGGTTTTGATTTTTGGGGAGGAGTTCAAAGCTCCGACATGCTGGGTTTCAATCTCTGTTGGTACGTGATGGCGGCAAGAACGATGCGGGTCCGGAGTTTTCGGATCGAACGTCGAAGAGTGAATCAAAAGGTTCCCGGGTCTGGACGGTGGTGGGGGTATAGGAGAGGAAGGCGAGTGAATAAAGATGGAGGCGTTTTAATTCTGATGGTTTTTATTAAGACCGGTATTTTTTGTTACAAATAAAAATTATAATCCATGATGAATTGAAAGAATGAAAAAATTAAAAGGTCCGCGAGGGACGGGGAACTCGATAAAATTTGGTAGTGTAGTTTAGCCGTTGGTGGGGCTGAGTGTGTGTGTGTGTCTTCTCCTTTTCAGGAGGATTGAGAAAGCGTCCCTTTCAGGACAAGTGTGTGGTGTGTTCTTCCCTTTCAGGAGGATGTGTGAGATCTCGAGAAAATCTTTCCTTTTCAGGACTTGACCGTACCCTTTCAGGTGCTAATGTCAAGATTCTCGGATCGTGTCAATGCGAGCTCGTGTCTCGCTTATAAGCCTGCTTGGGCTATACTCCGCTAGTGAGAAGCGTTTTTTCCAAAACGCCACCTAGCGGAGAGACTTGTGAACTAGGAGTAAGTATACTATATTTATGTACAGGGTAAAATGGATAAAAATAATAATAAGAAGTAAAAAATGAAATGATTCTCAAGGAATCAGTGGAATAAGTATATTCCCAATAAAAAGAATAAAAGAATCGAGTTGCAAGAGAGTCGGTTGCTAGGCTGGGCTAGGCTCGAACTCGTGTGCAAAAATCTTTATACGCGGTAAGTATACCGTGTGTCTTCGTTTCGGAAGACGGGTGTTCCCTTTCAGGAGCTGGGTCGTCCTTCTTGTTCAGAAGGGAGACCCCGGGTAAGTGCCATCGGGTCGAGAGCGCGTCTCGCTTATATGCCCGCTTGGGCTATGCTCCGCTAGCGAGAAACGTTTTTACAAACGCCACCTGGCGGAGTTTTTCGGAACTATTTCCGTAATATTGTGGTAAGTCGCGGTTTTGGGTAAGTAGACTAATTCTTTCTTTTTACAGGTTTATTTTTTTAAGGTAATCAATGTTTTTTAATTATATTTTTTTTTTTTCAGGTCGAAAAGGAGCCGACGAAAAGTAAAAAGTTGGCGTCACAAAAGTGACGTACAACAATGACCAAGCGCCAAAAAAGCTCATCATCCAAAATTACGAAATGAAAATTACATGCGTAGAGTTCGAAAACTATATCCGAGCAGACTTATTACTGCGACGAATTATTAATAATAAAAAAATACATTTTCGGCAGGACCGGTATATTTTTAACTGTGCAAATTTAAAAATGATTGAAAAAAACCCCGTTTTGCGTCAGAGGGTCGAAGTTGTTGATCGATTTCACGGTTTTTCGGCCAAGAATTTTTCGTCTGTGTAATACTCGTCAACGAACCGATACCATGTTTTTTGATTACAGCACGGCAAACAACAAATGTTCCAAATATGTTTTTACCGCGACGACTGTGTTATCATTTTTGTAGGATGAATTTATGTATTTTTTAAAATAAAATGTTGGATCATTTTAGTTGTGATGTTATATTGAGAGTATCTAACCCATAAAATTATTATTTTATGTATAATTTCTCGGTCATGGTTGCATTATATGATCGTTCGAATAGGCAGTTTCATCTCTTGTTTTCCCATCCCGATAATCTTCACGTTCACATGTTAATCAAGAAAACTGTAGTGATAAAGCAATAATTAATAACTATCCCTAGCTCGTAATTTTGATTGACGAAAAGCCTCGTTACGCGTGCATTATTACGCTCGAATGCGTGTACCACAGATGAGCCCGTTATTGTATCCGACTCTTGTTTGCACAGAATGTGGTTTCTCTATATATTCGCCATATGTGGAAACTTCTACGCCCGCGCGAGCAATTCAAAGTCAAACTGACTTATCTCCGTTTGAATAGACAAAAGAACCTACTTTCTGTATTTTAGGATATTGTGAGAGATACTGATGGAACAATGTATGGATTACCCAACGAAATATTATTTTTTGTCATTGCTCTTATTTGACTTTGTATAGTTTATTATTATTCTAATTTGAAAACTCGAATGTCTTGAAAAAGAATCGTTGTCGATCGGTTGTCGTTAAACGAGAATGAAATTCTACAGAAAAAGCGAATACATGCTTATTTTATCGTGATCTTATAACTAGTCCAGCAGGATGGGCTGATAAAATATAGAAGATCAAATTGAATAAAACATTCGAATTTCAGACTAAAAGTAACGGTCGATTTTCTGCCAAGTCTATACAATGTCAATCGGGTCACGAAGGCCATCAATTCTTTTTTTGGTATTAGGTGTATTCGGAACCAATTGGATTTCGGATGCCGCAAAGCTTTACACGATTGTGACATGATTTGTGTTCTAAAATATATAAAGAAAACTCATTTATTCTCGAAAAAAATCCAAGTTTTTTGGATATATCTCGTTTCTATATATTGATTATTCAGTTGATTTTTTTCTTCTTTATAGCACAATATATTTATGCGCTGTGTATCCTTTGGGACATTTCATCTTTTCTTATCTTCGACTTGTGTCAATCGACGATTTTTCTGAAATCCAATTTCTTTAGCATTCTCGAGCTCCATCCCGCTATACATTTCCGATACGATCCAATCAGCTTTACGGTTGTATTCGGTATATGTACATACACGAAACGTTGCCACAATTGTTACGTCGATCGTTTCGCTACTGTGGTCAAAACTTTTGGTCATTTAAAATTGCTGATCCAAACAGTTTATAAAGAGAACTCTTCGGGAACTGCAACATAGTTAACTCCAAAAGCCCATTCAATATCTTATCAATTGGTGATTTTGCCATTCGAAGAATTGTACTTCAAACTCATTGAGGTGAAAAGTTCGTAGTTTTAAAGTCAACATCGAAGTTCAAATTCAAAGCCATGTTCTCTAATTCCAGCAAACGTTTTCGTAGTCTTGGAAATATTTCATATTGGTTATTAAATGTGAAAAAAAAGTCATTTGCAAACTCGTAGTGATGAAAAATTCTCTGACAAATTTGCTCGCAAATTTGTTATCTGTTTCTCAGACAGTTCAAATAGATCATCCATTGGTTTTATAATTATGAAGTTGCTATGGTGGCACCTTTTGCAAAATGAGTTATAACATAGTTTTCATGCTCCATTGCCTTAACAAATTCCATCCGAACCGTTTAGTACAATAGCCATGAAAATCCAACTTTATGGATGAACCGACGAACACAAAGAATATTATGTTTTATTTGAATGTTCGAAAGTATCGCAATAATTCTCATCCCAGAGCGAATTGTTGTTTAACATTATAGTACTTTAGTGACAATAATTCAATATATTCTGGAATACATCCGGCAAAGGACACACATCAATAAAATTTATCTGTTCCTGATTCCGCGAAACGCTCGTTTGGCATCGATTTGTTCGAGTCCATTAATGTGTAATATCGATAGGTATAATAACTGTTATCCCATCGACTTCGATCGTTCCGACCAGTGTGCCATTACCCCATTGGAACGTCGAGTTTCGTAATACTTGGAGAATATATTGTCGGTTGTAACCACAAGTCATGTTCAATCGAATGAATCGTATGGAATATAAAAATAACAGGTCGTCTATGCGGCTTGTTCGGAACGATGTGAAGAGAAAAGGGTGATGGCGCGGGCACGTTATCCCAATACCCACAAATTCGCTTCTATCGAAACTGTCGAAAGAGCCACGATGGTTATGCAACTGAGACCAGCCAAGGAAAACTATATGGAAACGACGGAAAGTGCAGCGAAGTCGACCAGAACGTGAGGAAGATGGCGAAGGGATAGAAAAAAGAGAATAAGGTGATGTTAAGGTGGAAAAGTGGCGAGAAAAAAAGGAATCGAGCCAGTTAAAGTAGTTGCTATACGTTTGAATATGTTCGTGTATGTATGTGGGGAAAAAAAATCTAAGGATTGGCTGGACGTACGGGTGAAATGATAGGATGGTAAGATATGTAGAGGGCATAAAATGTATAGGTTACTTTTGGCGAGAGAGAGAGAGTTTGAACAAATGTTCCGACTGGGCGCATGCATCATGAGACCCTGCATCGTATGTATATATACATGTGCATGTAACGTTGAGTATATGTATATAGATGGTATATAAGTTATACGGAAAAAGAAGCCAAGCGATCTACACAAGAGCGAAACTCCCGCGAGTAGGATCGCTCAAGGTTTTTCCGCTTGCTCAGCGCCAACCAAGAAGAAACGAGAGCTATGTAGGCGAGAGCTCCGATAAGAAACTACTAGGAGGCAAAAGCTTGCTTGAAAAGCAGTTGAAACGTGGTATTAGCTCGGTGTATACCAGCTACTAGAGTTTTTCGGCAATCTTGTTACGTTATATGTGTAGCGTAGTACTACGACTAGATCTTAAGCTCAATGGAGAACTCTTTCACGTAAAATTTAGATAAACGGAACTCACTGTTTTCTATCTTTAAACCCAAAATAGTTGGTGGTGCTTGAAAAATTCTTGGATTCTTCAAAATGAAAGAGATTTGTACGTACAAACATTTCGTAAACGTTGAATGTCTCGAATTTTCATGCGACGGCTTCTGTGAACTAGTAACTACACGAGGAAAATAAAATTCCAACACGTTTTACCGAAGGATTTTGCGAAAAATATGTACACGGTTGAAAGTGTGCTTTTTACTGTAGCTTCATATGTTGTCACTTCAGATTTTCATTCTTGTGAGTTATGTTCTCCTAATTGATGTGAAAAATTTCGCAAAATATTCCTAGCACAGATTTCGAAATGTTGAAAAAAATAAAATACCGAAAAAAAAAGACAGAGTGGGAAATTAAGCACTATTGTTTAAAATATTAATTAATTTCATGCCTCGTATATATCCAGAATGAGAAGAGTATACAACGCTCATGGAGCACGGAACAAATTGACGACCGTACACGCGCCGAAGCCCGTCCCGTCGTCGTGTCTCGTCAAACACTCTAATGTTACATGTCGCGTATGCACCCACGCGCGAGCATGTGAGTGTCAGTAAAAGAAGAAATGGGCGAGGGGAGCCGCAGCAAAAGAGTAAAAAAAGAAAAAAAAAAAAAAAAGCATGAGCAAGGCGGTCTTGTTTTTACTGGTTCTCTGTCACGGAGCTTTCCACGTGTTATTTTTTTGCCCGTTTCATCGCTCGGGAATAACACATCACGTATATATCCATAAACGTGCAAAAACCCTACGTGAGAGCTGCTGCTGGATGAACGACAAAGTCCTGGGCTATATGCGACCGAATAAACACACCACGATTCTGCGATGCGTTCACAATAATCGCGTATACAGGATGTCCAGGAACTTGATATAACAACCCGAAACTAGTTTCAAACAGAAATTTAGAATAATCAAGTTTCTGAATGCCATTTATTCATTCAATGATGGTCTCGTAATTGATCAAGTGATTTTGGTCGGTCAGACGCAGAATATGACAAAAGGTTTCATTGTGAAATGACTCAACAAATGGACTTCTTATCAGGCATTTTTTCAATGACGTTAAAACTCGATTCAGGGTTTTGGTGTGAACTTTCATCCCCGACATTGACTGTAGTTTGTCAGACACCCTGTATGCGTGCAGATTAAACCAGTCTTCCTTCCCTAGAATTACGTCTAAACGGAAACATCTTCTGTTGAGGGAAAAAAGTACGTGAGCGGTCCAACGCGAATGATAGACACAGATACTGAAAACTAAATTTTGTTGAAAAAGCCCGATCACTCAGTTGACGGTATTTAAAAAAAATCTAATTTTGTAACCAATATATCGTTTTCAGTTTACGTCACACACGTCATTGCGGTTCACATGTTTATAAGTTTTATCAAATTCACCGATGAATATCCACTCTTTTCCCGTCAAACCGTAAGCATCAAAGACTTAAAAGCAACAGATCTTCATCTAGAGAATTTCTGGATTCTGGAAGCACTGTTGAATTTTTTCATATTGTGAAATATTCCCACACGCTTTATATAGCGTACAGTGAACACGTGGTTGACTCCCATAAACGTACTTTGTACATGTTCTTATGTTTATTTTTATAATCCCTCGGGGTTCGCCCATTCTAGGTCGACTGTGGGTTCATTAAAATTTGTTTCTTTCAGCCCTTATTTTATTTTTTATTCTCCTACATTTAATTGTGTGCTTTCCATTCCGATCTTTATTGCATTTGAACATTAACCGCGAAATCAGAACCGGAGACAAGTCCCATTATTAAAAAATATCCCGAGGCTACGATGTATCTATTGATTGCGCCATTCTTTAGTAGGTTGGCTGAGAGTATACGGGAGTCAAGAGCGTTTATAGATCTCAATATTGAAACTAAAACTTTGGCTCCAATAATCCCCCGTTCCGTTGAAGACGCGATGTGGCTCTCAAACGATTTTCCGGTATATATAAAACAATCGAGCACCCTCGCGGATCAGCTAACTCAATAAGGCAGTAAGAGAAAGAGAGCCTGAAATCATCGCTTGGAAGACCAAAGGGCCTTTTGCGAAGTAAAATTTATCAGACGGCTTTGTTTGTAGTTTTAAACCGCTTCTATGCATATGCTTAATAACAATGTTATTATTAAAGACGCTGATTTTTCGTAATACGAAGTTTATCGGAAGAAAGCAGCGAGAATGCAATCGAAATATTATTGCCAAAGCTTCTCCAAATAGCGAAGAGAAAACTGTACCAGATGTAGCATCGATCGATGCATGATGTTACCATAAAAGAAAGAATTGAAAATTCACTACTTTCGAACGTTCCTACTCAGTGTGTATTTGTTGCAATTTCATTTTCTATTGCTATTTTTCTATATTGAAATCGTAATCTTTGCAGACTAAGATCTTGGTTGCACTGCAGAAGCAGCCAAAACGGATTTTGTTCAAATCGTACTCTCGTTCTGGCTTACGCGATGAAATCGTCGAGTTTTTTTTATCAGATGGTATCTCGTCGCAAGAAAATATGATTCGAACCAAATTAGCAAAACGCTTGAAATGGAAACGAATTTTACGAAACAGTAAGTTTGTAGCTTTTGAGTTTGTGACTAAAGCAATTTTAACAGCTTCTGAGGGGCAAAGGATCTTTGCGAATAATTGAAGCAGCGAAATAATGAAAGAAAATTATTTCAAACCTCAAGGATGGCCTACAATTCTTCTATAAAAAAACATGGAGTTCCATTCTTTTCTAAATTACCCAGAAACGTGTGCAATTGGATTGAACATATTGCTTTGCATGATCTTTTTTTCTTTTTTTTCAACATTCTCCTCTTTAAGAACCTTGTTATTCCTTCCTCGTTTTAACGACGACGATGACACGGAGTGTAACATTGTATATGTCCAATTATCCTCAGCACGAAAATACGTAAAAAAAGTACGGCAACATTCAAAGTTGCTGTTCGAAAGTGCTGTAGCCCCATAAATTATCATAGTTTTCGTTAACATATCCGTTGGAAACCGAGATTCGCGTGTAGCACACAATTTCTTTACCTGCATACGCCTTGCGAATATTTTTTTATTGGCGGAATGGGAACGATGTCAGGCGCTCCGCAATGTTGAAAAGAATGATGGTTTGGTGTATAACGAATGCCAATAATAAGTTATTGCGCCCTTTATAGTGCCTTTGAGGTTCGTCGTAAAAACGTTAAATTAGAATGTATTTAATTGGAGGAATAGTGAAAACGCAGGCTGGTTGTCGACGTGCGAAGCGAGAAGTTTTGAAAAATCGATGTAATTGCGCGAAATTTTGTTGCCAATAATTACGGTGTTCATCGTTTCCTCGTTATTCTTGGCTTTTATGCTCAACCATTAGTGGTCAATGCATCTATGTATTATTTTGGACATACTTTTTTTTTTAATTCCCTGATAATAATTGAATTTTAGACCAAAATAGCGGATTTGGACTGCATAAAAATAATCCAGTGATAAGAACGCAGGACTAAGAAAACCGTATAATACCCCAAAGAAAAAAAAATCTAAATCATGGAGGGAAAGACAGTGAGCGATTCCACAGAGATGGCATTTTGTACACGTTGAAAGTTCCGATTTGTGAGAATGGCACATGTTTAAGATACAACTATGTTACGAGGGTGGCGCATACTCGAGCCTAGTTGGATTTCAGTCTGAGACAAGCAAACACACTTCAGACGGAGTTGAGCCTCGTATATATGTAGAATAAGCTCGCGCCCGGCTACCTTACACGGAATTACTGTCGAACGGAGGTGTTTTGTCCATAGCAGCTCTTCCGTAAGGTGATTAGCAACACTGTTGAGTTTGTAATACGGAATACAGTTCCACAGTCGAAATTCTTATCCGATCAATTACTCTCAAGCAGAAAATTTTCATTTTATCTTGATATAAAAATAAGCCTAAACTCCGGACCAATTCTTCGAAAATTCGATAGAACAGACATATTTTTTGTATGCACATATGAATGATAACGTTGAAATGAGTGGCAAAGTTTTATTGAAACATAAGAATTGATGTGTACTTACCGTTCGGTGGAAATTCGTAAAAGTATGCGGACCTTGGACTGAGGCAACTGAAAAAGAAGAATGTTTCTTTATTAGGAACAAAGAAATTTCTGTACCTGAGCTATGTTCTATTATTTCATAAATTCAAAGTCTTAGTCATTATTTATTCAGCAGTTGTTCCTAAAACTGTGCACATGCTTGCGCCACATGTTGTTTTGTCTATTTATATGATTAGCGGGTTGTTAAAACAAGTGACAGGCATTCCGTGAATATTCCATGAATTCGAGTAAATGTCTGACAATCTCCCGATACAGATTACGAATGGGAAGGATGATGCTAAATTCGTATATCGAAGAAGAATGTTGGAGACTGTTAGTCGAAATCGCTCATTATTATTAGATAAAGCACGAATGGTAATGGAAAAGCTGAAAGAAGAAGGAAAGAGGGAGAATGGGAACGAGGGGAAATAGGAGCACGAATGAAACGTTGTAAAACGGGGTAAAAGCGATGCTCGTGTCCTCATACATAGTCGATGAAGTTATTCGCAGCGAAATGATGAGCGATGGAAGCGAAGCGGGGAGAAGGGGGGGGGGGTAGTTTACTGCATTCGAATTTAATAGCACCATTAGCTCGAGAGAACGGATGGTACCCAATGATAACAAAAGTCGTTCACAGTTTGGCATTATCGGCAACCGATCTTTCTCTCCTGTTCTAAACTATGTATTCCCATTCCGTGTTCCACCGATCAATTACAATCAATGAGACCGTTCGATCTTATATTTCAAGAATAGAGGGTTAATTAAGGAAATTCACCACATTGAAAGATCAACGAAAATCGTAATGGAAAATGACGGATGATCCGGTGAATAATATTTATTAAAATGATGATCGATTGAAAAAGTACATATTATTGGAATTTGCATCAGTGTCGAACTGTGTTTGATTCCGAGTGATTAAAACTTTAATTTCAAATATTACCGACATTATTCTAAATACTCGTACATATTTTGGGACTTATTCAAACATACGATCATCTTGGAAAACCACTGAGGCTCAAAACGTATTTTTTTTAGTTTTTGAACGATGCTAGGCTTCTCCATATTATCATATGAAACTGCACACATGAAATTTCTTATCCTTCACAACGTTGAACGATCGAGTAAATCTGAAATTGGAACATACCCAATTCCGAGCAACAATATTTGACACGTACGTAACCCGTTGACCGAACGACTATTCAAATAAATATTACCGAGAGGATGAAAGCTCCGTACAAGTGGAAGAGTTTACTCACAAAACGCATCGCGTATTGCGAACAATGGTCGAATGTGATGTCGTTCTATCCCAGTACGACGCGTCAATTCTATTAACTATACATGCACACACTTAAACACATATACACATACGCATATAAGCGTGCATATTGAATCACGAGCAATCGGAGTGTGGTCAACAAGGACGAAGAAGAGGAGGAGGAGGAGGAGGAGAAAACGAGCGTGTAGTTTGATAAAGCGGAAATTTGCAAGCACGTCGATCGATCCTTGTCATCGTCGGTTAAACGCTGTCCGGTTTGTCGATTCGAACTTTCGACAAATGATATTCGATCTCATCCGGGCAGGGAAATTATATTTACGATAAGCCGCTGACCTCTTAATACATTTTTTATCTCGAAATAAATCAACTTCTCAATACATAAATCAGTAATAAAGAACTTTATCAACCAAGAATAAATGCTAATTTGAAATTCTACGTCAAATGTTTATCAATAAAATATCCTGAAACAGCATTTATCATAGCACTATCCTTAACCCTACATTACTTTCAATTTAAAGCCCCATTTAGTAATATTATGGGTCTTAATTCAAGACCCGGGCAAATACACGTGCTGGTATCTGCAGAAAAATTTGGTATTTTTCGCCGTAAACGTGTTTCAAACTGGGCAAAAATTACCTAATGGGGGAAATCCTCAAAGAAGGATGAAGTGAATGAGTACGAAGGTGTTCACATTCGTGCCTCACAATACAATGCTTTTGTGGCATCTTTGAATCGGCAGCCTATGTATGCTCCTGTACGAATAAATGCACATAATCTTGTCACTGATAGTGCGACAATCCCAAGTCTGCGTTAATTAGCCATTAAGTATATGAAACAACTGGGATGGTGTACGCAGATGTTGTTCTGAATGGTTATAGGGTACAATAGGTAATTAAGGATAATAAAGCTGTGACTCGAGCGCAGCGGTCTTTATTATACTCTTTGCCGCCGACCGTCTCCCACGGTCGAGGGGCAGTGGTTGCGCACTTGCTCTTCCAGGTGTTGCAGTGGAATAATGTACTTATGAGAGTGGCACATGCGCAAATAGCGTACACACAGGCCTTTTAAACGGGTAGTATCTACACCGTACGATCAAATTGGTGGCATATTTAAGTTTGACACTTTATTTTGTTTCGAAGTTGTTTTTCATTTCAACCTTTTTGAATAACTATTATAAAACAACTATAAAGTTTTTATTTTCTCCATGGTGCTTGTTGGAATTCGAAAAAGCACAAAAAAAAAACTCGTATTTTTATAAAGAAAAATGTATGCCTTGAACATTATTATTCATAAGTCGTTTTAATTGTATTATTCACATAAGGACGCCTATGACAGGACATGAATTTGTATTTTATTATATTTCCGACTGACGCGTGACATCAAGGTACCGCACTTCATTGGCTATTTATACGAACAACTGAGCTAAGTGGAATTCGGACTTGATGTGAAGGGATCGAAAGGGAACAGCAACACATTCTTGTCTAAATATTCCACCATGAATAATTCGACAAAGTGGAAAGGACATGTTGAACTTTTGATTTCAATCTCCTCAATTATTCTGCTGATTGCACGATTTGGCTTAATTATCGCCGGTGTGTGATGCTTACATTTCCGTAACGTCAAATAAAGCCCGTATGGTTGTCTCTAAACGTGACTCTATAACATTGTCAGCATGCCAATGATCCGTAATTTATTACTGGGCGGTCGATTGAAAAGCCATTTCACGTCCGTAAGTTACACAAGAGCACACGTTTGTAAATTGAGTGTTCATGTTGGTTTATGTTGTTGCAAATCCGCTTTAGACACCTCGGAAAGAATTAAGTTATTTTACGATCAAATAAGTAGTCAAATGAATTTTCGAGATTATTAGAATAGCGCGATTCAACATTTCTTTGTGACTTCCAATGGATGTAGAAAAATTTGTTATGTGCATTTTGTTGAACTTGGGACAAAAATCGCTTCGCCGTCGGTAATATACTTTTTTTTTCTAACGGATTATTAAAATTATTATATATAATTATTGAGAAATTCACACACCTCTGATAGGTCTGCTGCTGTTGAACTCCACCTGGTGCTGTAAGCGGCGTATTTTGAGTCGCCAGAGCGAGTTTTTGCTGACGTTGCTGAAGCATCTGTCGTCCGAAGACACCGTAACCGAATCCGTAGATTTCATCCTCCTCCTTGTCGCTGAGGCAACTCGAGGGCTGCAACATTGAGTACAGAAGAACGTTTTGATACATTTTCATACATTCTATTGATGCATCTTTCAATATTCATGAATTTTGGTACAATAAATTCTAAGACATGTCATTCGATATTTATCGACGGATACGCAGATACAAAAATACATCAACCGTGTCTTGTTCCATGTTGGAAATTGTAATTTCTGCTGATTTGCTTGAATCCAATCAATATTACGAGAAGAGAAAGGGTCAAAAAAATATTTTTCAATAGAGTTTGAGCCACGGATACACTGCCGACGTTAATGAGTTCGCGGAGAAAATTATTGCATCGGTAGGTGCATCGATGGAGGTAAAGATGAATCGGTCTGAATCGATAACCGGTTGGCCATGATTGAAAACTTGATTAGCTTCGTAAAGAAGGAGTGCGATGGAGCTTGAGTCCTGAACAATAACCGTCTTAAGCCGAGATCGATAAGACCGACACGGCTAATCGTCTCAACCTCTCGCGCTTTCAAGGTTTCCCTACTTTGCGAACAGTAAAGCGACCTCTGTCTCTCTCGTGTCCTCTGTCTTTGTGGCTGCGGCTGATTTCGCGTGGAAACCGGAGAGCTTCGCACACGGCAGAGTTTCCCGGGTCGCTTGGCGACGAGGAGGTGCCCCTCCACCAACCCCTTGGGGAACGAATCGGAATTTACTGCAAATGGAAATTTCACTGAGGCGACGCCACCACCACCACTGCCACCGTGGCCACCGATATCAAACGAGACTCTTGGCAACCAAAGAAAATAGAGAATAAAAAAGTGGATAGGAGAAACTGTACAGCCCCTCAGGCTCATGCAATAGAGATGATTCCGTTCGTTCAATGCGGAAGGTGGTTCATATGAAATATTCTTTCGCGCGTATAGAGATACAAAAGTGTCGTTGTCAAAGCAGCAAAGTTACGACTTTAGCGAACAAGTATGTAAAAGATAAAATACATTTTTCGCATATATACGACGGAGCAAGGAACGCCTCGATATACGAGTGCAAAGATTCGAGGAATATCGTTTACCGATCAAACATATAATATTTGTGACTCACCGAGTATTTTCCTGGCACGTAAATAGGTTGCGAATGACTGGTCGTGAGTTGAGTATTTGGCATCCTCGGCGAAGCATTTGTTTCACGCCGTCGTAATTCCTCGAGAGGTTCCAGGACATCGCTATAATGCGTTCTGAAGAGGTCCGCGTATCTCGATGCCAATCCTTCTAAGTAGCCCTGTTCCCCTTCCTGAAAATAACATTGTCGTCAAATATCGATAAAATAAAAACATTAGTGAAATGATTTTTATTCTCCACCATTTAAAGTACATTTCAATAAACTTTCTGTTCGAATCGTTAGACGTATTTGCCAGGGTGTCTTTTAAACATTTTCTCTGTAACTCTTATAGTTGCACCCTAGGGACCCACTGTATGGTACAGAACGAAAAAAAATTGCAATAGTCCTTCAAGCAACGATAACTTTTTTATTTGGGTTCATATTTGCTTAGCTTTAGCGAGATAAAGAAAAAAAAAAAATCAGCGATGCCATTATCTCGATATTTAACACTTCCATGATATCTCTTTCAACTCTTGCTCCAAAAAATCAAGTGGCCACTCTATACTGTTATTTGCAAAGATTTTTGTTTCAATCTACTGCATGCTAATGCCCGCATGTATCGCACATGGAAAATTTCGCGAAAAAACGTAATTCTCGTTGCGTGAGTTTTAAATCCCATTTGTAAATATTCACATCTGCAAAGAGGTGAATAACTCGCGAATTATAGCCGTGAACCAGAGTTGCAGTGAAACTGTAGCCGCTGGGCTCACTGCCCTCTTAAAACTTTCATGTTTCAGCAGCCGTTTCCACGTCGTGTTTCAACCCAACGAACGCGTCGAGGGGATTACGGATAATTCATTACCCTTGAAACAATGGCAAATTAGAGCCCGTTACTGAAATCTAAACTGTTCCTATCTCTACATCCGTCGACGAAACATTTAATAGGCCGGATATCTACCGCTGTTTACTCTGGCATAGGTCTCCATTCCTGAATGTCGAACTTTCACCGTATTCAATCGTTGTGATTTACTATTCTGTCCTCAATGCACCCCTGAGATCCTGATAATAAGTATATGGACTCGAGGAAAAGTTACTCGCGCCAAGAATATTTCCACAATAATTTTTATCTCGATAAGCTCAGTCTGCTGTCACGGTCTATGGATGATGCGGAAGAGATTCCTGAGATATGCACGTGATATGGTATGTTCGATATCAACCGGGTAACGATGCTTTAGTTCACATTCTGAGGTATTTTTGTTGAAAAGGAATTCCAAAGAAGCTTGTACTGAGAAGCGCAGAAGCTTGACAGGAATTTAGTAACATGACTGAAAGGAAAAACGTCAACAATTCGTCGGTAACTGATAATCTACGAGTAATTAAGCCGAAAAGTTGGTCCAACTCTTTGTTTGACGTTGAGTGGAGGCAATCCTCTCCCCACTTTTATCCTCTCGCCCCCGGCAGCTAACTCCGTGGGCATCAGTCAATGCAATCGTTGTTAGCAATCCTTGGCACGAACATCTGTTTACAGGCAAAGTCGCGTTCACCCTTTTCTCAGCTTCGTTTACTATTTTTTTTCTTTTTCTTATTTTTAAAAGTGCTTTCGCAACTCTGAACCCGCGTCCACCACTAACTCGTCCTTCGTTTCGGAAACTTTTCACAAAACTCAGTGCAATGTTTCGTTGAAAATAAACGCACGAACGGTGATTCCAATGGTAAAGCGAAGGGAAATAGAGAGGGAGCAATAAAACGGTCAAGGAAAAGGAAAGACAGAAAATGTGGGTAAATTCGAAGGGATCACCGTGAAGGTGAACCAAGCTGTTACCGCCAGTGCTTCTACTTCTGCTATGCTATATACATAATCGTAAATATATATACACATATACACACGACTGCGAAATTCGGTCCATTATGAACCTCGAAATACCCCGATCCATAGAATTCTTCAACTTTCAGAGTTTCTTAGCTGCGCGCTCTCTCAGTGACTGTAGAGCTTAAAGCGGTAAATAGCAGAACTTCTGATCCCCGCAAACGAGCTCACTTGGCTCGCAAACACCATATCACTCGGTGCAGAAAATCATAAAGAATCATTGCAGATTCGCATCGTAGAGGCTATAGCCCAGAATCTTTTTTTCTCAATATCTCGGACCCATGCTCAAAGTTAAACATTTTTGCCTGCAGGATACTTCCACTGAACAGTAGAGCGGATCGCATTACATTTACAGTTAATACCCATACTTAAGAAGTGCAGGAGTCCCTCATTGACCCGATTCTCGGCTTTCAAGGTTATTCGATCGTTAACTTTGAGTTATATTTTACGTTTCGAAAGAACATTGGATTTCTTGAGAAAGTTATTCAACAACAATGAATCACTTGCGTTAGTTGAAACATCCGTGCGCTTTGTAGGTTCGAAAAGTTTTCTATGATTAATGACATGACCCATATGCGATTTTCTCGATAGAAAATGCGGTAGCCGAGCGGTCAAGGAAAATTGAAAATTCAAGACATCCGGTTATTCCAATACCGGTAACGATCGCAGACGTTCTCGAGTAGTACACCGCAACTTGAAATAAATTCCGACCTTTTCTCCGCTAGCCTTACGACTTCTTATTTATTCGCTTGTATAAAAGCGCAGCATTTGGAGAATACTACGGATTTGTGTGTTTGCATCTACATTTCCTATATTTTCAATTTTCATATTTCAAGAACGGCAAAAAGGAATGATTATTATGAGTTTGCAATAAATTCACTCTGTGAGGAAGGTTGGTACTGTGAGTCGATTTACCACTCAGTCAAGCACTACGGTGTATCATTTCCAGAGCATGTCTAATTTCGGAAATTCAGCCTTCTCGTCAGTAACGAGACAGCAACCAAAAAATGAAGGACTCGCGCGTAAAAAAAAAAAAAAAAAATCGCGAGAGGAAGTGCTCGTAGCCTTTCGACACTACTTTGACGTTATATCCACCGGCAGATTTCAGTTCTACCATAGAACACAAGTGGAAAGTACGTATAGACATAGAAAAGAAAAGGAACGGGTTGATGCCCGCGTGCAAACAAGTCAGCGTCTCGCAATAATTGGTCGGCCATACTTTCTCGCGCCCTCTAGCTACGACGGAATTATTTTCGGCTGAGCCTCTCCAACGATCATTGCACCCACCATTAGCGAACGACTTGCTAACGCCTCTCCTGTTTTCGCGCTGATTCTATGGACTCGAGCTCTCATCCTCTACGTCAAGTTCTTCGTCAACCTTCCATTCGTTCTTTCTCTAACTTGTTTTCATTTTTTTTTCTCTTAATTTTCGTTATTATTCACGTACTCTTGATGCATGAGATAAAGACGTGAAATTCTCGCATTTATTTCATATCACAACTATGTTTTCTAGTTTATATTAATTGTCTCACTGGTAGGAGCCTTTTCATTTTTAGCAGTTGCGAGTTTCGACTCGAAAACAAATTAACAAATATACCTGAACTCGCATTAAGCTGATTATTGATTCTCATTTCTTTTCAGTGGCTCCTCGAATGAATTCACATCCGTAATGACCGGTGGATGGTTATGATTTATTGCGAGGAATCGAATTCCTTCCACGGCTCAGTTCTGTTAAAAAAGACAAGGGAGTTTATGCAAAAGTCATCATAGTTGCAGAAATCATGGAAGTGAAAGAGGAGAATAATGAGAATAAGGGAGAATAACTCTCCGGCATTAATGTTTAACAGACCAAGTTACGAGAAGGCCCGCGAAGAACAGAAGAACGGGAGGTCATACTGAAGTGGGCACAGTCTGTTTGAACAATCATAAACCCTTGCAAGAAGATTGTCGTAGCATTTCTGTAGTAAGCGAGCTTTAGGGCATCGTCTTAATCTCTACTTACCCAACCGATTTTCTCGTGGTTTCATTTAAACTGACGGGTTGTCGTGGAATCGAGTGTGAAGTCGTTTATTCTTAGTCGTTGATACTTCATCTTAGCTGATTCTTGGGTCTTTCGATTTCCCTTAAGGCCATTTGAAAGGTCAATATAACATCGTACATTTTCGGACGAGTCTTTCTCGTAGATTGTTAAGATTTAGAGCAAAAAAACAGGGTTAGCGTCTCCATCGAATAACCACCAAGACCGTAACACCATTTTTTACTCCGAGTGTTATTTGGAGCAGAAAAAAACTTGCCCAAAATGTTACCTATCTTCCATTTTCTTCGATCTATGGGAATCTTTCTGAAAAACAATGTCCCTTTTTATTGACTGACGGGACGGTGATAACGCGCGACGGAACTTGAAGCTGAATGGTGATGACCGTTTGATATGTTTGGCCATATATCTTTTTTCTTTCTACGAAATCATGGCGATTCATAAGATGACTTGAAAAATCATCAAACCATTTCATTCAACTCGCATACGGACAGTTTTAAAATGCTCGCTAAGTTTTAATCTGCCAAATGTTGTTGATTGTCGGTTGTAGGCACGGATGACATCACAGACCTGGGGTTGATGTTCGAGGGTCGTAACGAGGGGGAATGCTCGGTTCAACAAATAGAAGTTGGGAAACTGTCCGGAGGATTTTTCGTTGCATTGTTTAATGTTTGAGAGCATGGCGCGAAAAAAGTACCATTGTCATTTTGGCACTCTCCATCGTACGGAAAAAAAAGAGCGTTGTAGTCGGTAAAACATCAGTATATATGCATGTACAGAAACGAAAATGCTCTCCCGACGCCATTTTTAAACAGAACCGGTGGAGCTTGAATCTAGCGACGGCTTTAGACGCTACACACTTATTGTTAACTTCCATGAATGTCTGGTCCATGGAAGCGTGCACAGCTTTTGGCTATACGATTCTCGGCAATCTAGAAATTAATTTTCGAGGGTAAAGAGAATCTTGGCAAGCTTAGACTATGAGCACGTGCAACATCACACGGAGTGCAGTGTTGTTCATCAGCCAAGTTGTTTCGTTCGTTGTAAAATCATGTAATATCACCATTAAATTGAATGTCGTTATATTTCTACATGCAGCAGCAATAATAATTGCGTGCGTAACCTGGACCCTTCAATCAATATAACAAATTCTTAACGCAATAATCGCATTGAGCTCACGCAATTGAGCTCACAGAAGTTCTCGCGGTTGCGTGTTCAAATGGCCGTGGAGTATTTTGCGGTAATGGACAAGCGATTCACAACTTAGTTAACTCTTCACCTCGGGACTCTTCACAACGGAGCTTCACCTCGAATTTTTTAAGCCAAAATTATACGATGTCGTTTGCCTAATCACAAAAGAGCTCTGTCAGCGGACGCGGGACGATGGCAAAAATACGCAGACGGGGTTTTTTTTCAACTGGTTAAACCATGTCAAAAATATTCAATTTTGAAAATCGCAACTATCTCTCTCGCACTCACAGTGGCGAGAGAGCGAGTGATCCTTCACCTTAAGTCACGTGATCGTGCTTTGGTCAGGAAACAAACGAGCGCGTGGATAGTCCCTCAATCGCATCGTTGATATGAGCAGTATCATACGGACTTGTACCTCTTTATAAAATTATACGAGTTGCAATCGGTGTGTGAAGAACGTTCTTTGTGTTGTACAGCACATGAAGTAAAATAACTTCCATGATCGTATACGAAACATTACAAAACGTGGCACACAACTCCGACATAAAACGAAGGATCGCCTCAACAATGGGTACTAGTGACGATTATAACTTCGTAGGACAACATTCATTAGGCACATAAATTGTGTCCTAACATGAATGTAAATCCGAATAACAATGCCTTCTACATCATCCAAATTATAATTTGATAAGTCCCTAAACTTTAACAAACTCTCTGATGTATATTTTGTAAAAAACAACAACAGTTTTACACGAAAGGTAGACTTGTAAAGATAAAGAGTAAAATTGCTGTGAAAGATTCTCAGTATTTTTTCCTTGTGATTGGTGTATGACTATATAATTTCTTAATGTCTGTTTTAAATGCTTCATTACAGAGAATGGAATCCAACGTGTCCGGCTCGTTTCATAGGATTCAACTTATGAATACGAAGAATACTTTGATACAAGCCTACCTTTATGGCGATGCCTTTATTGCTTACTGGTGATGTAAATGAGAAAGTAAGGATTGTGCACTAGTTATATTCGTTTCATCTAAACTCGATTCAACTTAGTGACGGTACGATGATTGTGGGTTATAATGAAAATGAGGGAGACTCCAGACACTACCTCATTGAAGAGACTTCACGTTCAGCTGTCAGATTTGAGATTTTAATTAGTGGCAGGGAGGCCCAGTATTAAAAGAAAATCGATAGCAGTTTCAGTGTGGTAGATGTTCTCGGTCGTGTGCACTTGCATACTCGAGTGTCGTCCATAGAATCTGAGAGACGTGAAGTTTTTGATAATGAAGGATTCCGTAACTGGAGAGACGTCGTACGCAACGTTGCTCCTAATATAGTACATCGAGTTGTATCAGCTAAATCTAGAATCACGATTATAAGAACGAGTGGGACGTGAAAATGGAAGAAAACGCAAAGCTTCCTGCTGTTTTCCATGGTATTCATACCCTATCCTACTCCCGCCCCCTCTTCACATTTTCCAAACAAGACAAGATAGATACGTATCAAGCTGGAGCAAGCTTATTTGATTTGTGAGAGGTAGGTTGGTGGTAGGTCCTGTTGATTGTGCGCTTAATGTCGTTATACTCGAGGCAGCACTTTCCGAAGAAGCCGAGCGAGTTGCGGCTTGTACTCATCGAGGGTTCGTGCCGAGACACTTGGAGAAGTAGTTATCCGTTGCTATAGCAGCTACTAGTGTACCTACTATCGAAAGTGCGCGGTGCGCAGAGCGAAACGGTGATGGTACCGAATAGTGAGAGCCAGGAGGAGGAGGAGGAGGAGGAGGGGAAAGGATCCGACGTGACTCGCACCTCCATCAGCCAACGATCCTGCTGGCTGTATGCTTTCATGCTCTTAACCCGTTCCATTGGTCCAACCCCATTGCAATACCGCGACAATCGATTGGATCATGACTCGACAAATGTATCAAGACAGAAATTATCGTCGCATTGACAATCTTGGGATGTCAATTAGCACGAAGTACTGTACAATGGAGGAAACTTAATTAGGGTTTCATTACACGAGAATTTGAAGTGTTAATTAAAATAAGACGGATATAATACTGGTCAACGTAAATATTTGGAGCCAGGAAAACACAGATTGCACGAAATAGTCAAAATGTCTATCTATTAATTGGAGAAAATGTTATCGCTCGTTTCACATGACTTGCAATAAAATAATGAGCAAACAAGAGGAAGGATGAACGCCGTTCGGTGATGTATGTTGGTCGGCATAGCGGGTTAAATAGTTCAGGTAACCGAGTATGCGGTTAGAGCCGTACTGTCATCTAATACATATGTTCGTTTGAACATATGAGGTCGTGGGTACACGAGCAGTGGAACCGGAGAAGAAGTATGGGAGGAACAGGAGTGGCGAAGCAAAGTACTGAAAAGCCTGCGTGCTATAGATAGTCGACTTAAAGAAGAGAGAGAAAATATCAGACTATGGATTCTAGTTTCTCGCCAAGAGAACGGACTTAGTAATTTAGGAGTGACACGGAGGTGGTCCGTACCAGTGCGTCTGAAGGTTCATTCGTTAGCTCCCCAGAAAAAAGACAGGGATGGTTAAATGGTTAATTTTTACGGCAGCGATTTTATGCTCCTTTTCCTTCCTCTCTTTCTCTCTTTCTTTCTCTCTCTCTCTCGTTCTCTTATGCGTTCGCTCGTCGGAGTTTTCCTATTGCCTTTTCAGCTCGGAAAACTCTTGGCCCAGCACGCTCCAGCTCTATTTTTTTCTGCACTAATACGAATTTATTCTCCGGACTTAATTACGCGACACTAATTTTTGCTCAACTTTCTCACACCGCGAAAACGCCAACGGCAACGAACTCGTTCGTTGGTTTTCCCTGACTGTCGGCTTGAGACGGAGTAAACCTTTCTCTTTCTCTCTCTCTTCCTCTCGCTTTTCTTAGTCGAATCTCGGTGTGCACCGGTGGCATAAGCGGCGAACCTTCTTTATAATTCTCGGCGCCCCTGCTAAGCTTCATTTTTTGTCTCGCACTTCTTACCTCTTCTCCCGCCTCTCATTTTTCTGGTCCTTTTTAAAGGTTGCTTTCAGTTGGGCGTCTCTTATTCCACCCCAAAACGACAGCCGGGAGTCTCGGAAGGATCGTTGGCCAGAGCACAGCAGCGAAATTTAAAAAAAGATTCCTCAAGATTTACGGCTCAAGAGTTCACGGCAATTAACGAGGCCGAAGCAATTTTCTGGCCCTCCCTATCAACTTTTTTTGAGAAATCGACCAAATGCCAAGCAGTAATGCAAAATTTCCCACGTACAGATCATCTTAGTAGTGTTTTATTTATGTATATTGGGAAGGAATCCGCTTGAATTGCGGGCATTGGAATTGACTTTATTTCAAGAGACCACTGCGAAACGCCGTTTGTGATTTAATTGGTATAATTATTTAATACAAACTTCTTCATTAGCAAAAGCTCCTTTAGAACTGACCTCTTTGAAGCAATAAAATTGCGTCAAGATTTTTTAAAGTTGGACACAATTTAAAAATTGCTCGGATAAACTCTAGCATCAACTTTCTAAGTTCTTGCCATGCGTAAAATTATCGCTGTCGTTTCACTTGTATATGTTTCAGCAGTGAAAAGAACAATAAAAAAACTATTCGAATTTAAATTTCTCCGTTATCGCAACCGAAACTTGGCATATTTTTTTCTTTCGGTTTTTTTTCACCTCGAGAATTGCCGAACAGAGAATACTTCACTGTCAATATCGACTCAACGCGTGAACCGGATGGTTACGGAAAAAGAGAAACAGTGGTAGGAGAAAAAACTAGCAGAGTGCACCAGCGCGCGGTGCAATACGTGTGTGGAATAGGCATTTTCAACACCTCAGAGATTCGCGTCCGTACAAATAACGTTGCGATCCGGGCTCTCTCCGTTTTGTCCATTTTCCAATCCTCTTGTACAGATCTATCGGTTTTATCTGCACTTGTATGACACAAAAAGATAGATGTTATATTTCGGTTGCATGAAACTTTGGAAATAAGACGTTATCCGTTTCAAAATTAGAAAGTGAGGAAAATATGACACAATTTGACTTTGAACAATCTCGATCGGGCTGAGTATTGTATTTTTTCATTTCTCATGAAATTTTATCATTTTTTCATCTCCAAGTAAACGTTGTCTATACATCAGTAAACAGGAAGTACTGACAGCGGCATTAGTAGAAACGGTGGCTCGTTCCGGCGTTGTTGAACGTTAACCGGAATTGCCGTCAGCTAATACCTGGGTATGCTGAGCAAGAGTCGGTGTGTCTCAGTTTCGGATCGGTTGCGAGGTCCCTCAGTAAAATAAACTCGCTATTATTGACCAGGTTATCAGCAAGTTTTCTCATGCTCTCATGTTCATTCAATGTAGTGAAACGTGGTCAGGGAGAAGCTTTCAGGAACGAGAAAGTGCACTATGATATGGAGAGGTAATAGTCACAGGAAAATCTGAAGATAGTATTCGAGAGGATTAAAAAAAAATGAGAAAAGATCGAGCGTCATTCGAGTGACACAGGTGGTAAAAACAAAATGTTTATGTTAATCACGAAGTAGTTAAACTGGAATTAGACGCGCATCTTCAGAAGTTTGATTGACGTCCCGACTGAAGTATAAACTCGATAAGCAAATGTTTAAATATTATGTAAGTTTGATTACATGACCCTGAAGTTTGCACCGTTGGCTTGAAATCTATTTGTAATATTAGTTTAGATAAACGACTATAGTATTGGGACTAAAAACTAAATCTGCTAGAAATACTTGACCAATTCTATCAATTGAGAAATTTTTATGAAGAAAAGCTAATTTTTTAGTTTTCTCCGAACTTCAAAGTATACGAATAGGTGGTAAAGCCTCATATGATATGAAGAAAGTGAAATGACTAACAGTTTTCATCACTTCTTTTTTTGCGTACACACTAATATGCATGCTGCTACGAGAATAATATCTCTATTTTCTAGCCATGGATACCTAGACCATTGAGATGAGATGGAAAGAAGAAAAGATAAAGTTTGAAAAAAAGTGCAGAAAGATAAATGTAGCCGAAGTGCCGTCGACCCGGGGCGTTATCGTAACACGTGTGAATTTATTGGTCGCGGATGGACATAGCTAGGCAAGAAGCCGAACAGGCGCGCAGTGAGGCGAAAGCGACGCCAGTACTGCACGGAGGCATATCCGCCTTCACACATCTGAACGCACATAAACACTCATGCGCGCGATTACGTAGATGCACATATACTCCCTACGGGCAGTGCCACGGGCGTCTTGGCAAAACTTTATGTGTGTCTATGTGTGTACATTGTCTTTGCCAGACGACGGAATTTCCCTGGTGAATTGAATGAGAATGCACACCGGATTCTCTTGTCGTACGACTCATAGAATCTGTCAAATTCAGTGATTTAAGAAAACTATAAATTTATGTGGTCTCGTCCTACAAATATTGATCATAAGATGCCTAGAGTGCGAGTATAATTTCGACATTGTATGCAAGAAAATGATTTTTATATTATTTTTTTATATTTCGACCTGAAGCACATTATTGTGATGAACACCTCGAGAATCGAAAACAATCTGAATCCAACTTCTAGCGTTGCATCTGAAAATTTTATTCATCCATCAACGCCGGGTGTTCATTGTTAAGAAATTATGTTGAAAACGAACAATCCAATATCGGAATGTTAAAAGCATACGAATTTATCGATAATGTTTTGAATTGCCGATATCAGTGCACTCGATACAACCGTGTAAGGATAAAGCGTAACAATGCAACAGTGATAAAAGTTATTTTCTTCGTTTCTTTTCCGTAGGGTTGTGTAGTGGTTCAGTCTTGCTCTTACATCGATTTTCCGTTAAATTGGAATTGGGTAGAGGCCATTATGGTAGCCGAATCGCCTCAAGCATCGTTTTTCAACGATATTTTCAGGTACTCGGAAAAATAATGGCTCGTAAACCGTCTCGTTATACCAGGCAGTAGTCAGCAACGTCGATTTGGTATGTGGTCGAACGGTGACTCCTTACTATATCATTCATAGTCTACGATCCGTATGACCTTCGTTCTGACTGGCATGACCTCTCTTGCTTTTTCGTTGTGCGATCTTATTGCACCATAATTTTAAAATAACATTGTCCACCGAAGATGTGTAAAACATTGTCATGTGCTGTGGTGTGCTTTAGGCCAAAGCAATACGAAACTGCAATGACCTGTTCGCTTGCAACAGAAACATTGATCGTCTCACGCGTGTAAACGGAACACCGTCAAAGTAGCAGAAAGTGAAGTCCCTACTCGAGAGTTCCGAAAAAACTTTTGCACAGAAACTTAATGTAGTAGCTGGGGCGAACGATATTCCATCGTTCTCTCTCTCTCTCTCTCCCTCTCGCTCTTTCTCTCTCTCCCATGCGACTGTGGTCGTTGATAAATGTGACACGACGACGAAGGGCAAAGTTTTCGTTACTCTTTCGTTGCCAGTTAATAGGAGAAGAGGTCCTCTGAACTGTGTCAGTATAAAGGTATATCCAAACGTTTCTCGACCTATCCGCATCAGGTATAGCGAGCTAGATGTAGTCATATAGCTGCAGGCTCTTCGCGCTCAGTACCGAGCAAACTTTTTAATTCACTATCAAGATGCAGATTTCCTTGTCCAGCCGAGCAATTTATCCGTCCTTTGAGGTCGATGCTACTTGCTAAGTAGTTGGAGAGCTTTCCGAGTCTCTTTTCTTGAGCTAGTAATGAAAAGCATCACTTGACGCCTTGGTGCATTTCTTTTGTCTACAACGATGCTAAACTACTGATAAAAAAAATTCATGATAACGGCGGAACAAATTGTGAACGAAAGCGAACTGAATGATTGTTGCATTGAATGAAAATACGGACTGCACTTGAAGTATCGACAAAAATTATCAACTGCAAGCTGGATGTTGATCTGAGGAAATAAATTCTTATGATTCGAAAGCAATAAAGGTACACAGGCCTTGAGCGTTACTTTTGTGTATAAGTTCATCTAATGCCAGCTGCTTCGAACTGGTGAAATGTCTTGATCCTGCTTATCTCCCTGCAGCGTATTACTACTGTAACATTATCTGGTAATATTTATGATATTAGTCATGAAGGCTTGGACCCCTTCAGGCAAAATAGGAACGCGGGAGCTGTTGGTTATGTGGATATGACGGCGGCGCTATGCATACGCGTGTATATGTTGTACAGTGGTATGTATCTGAGCGCGGAATCCTTACGCCTGGCTTTGCACTGAATACGTATAAGCAGAACTTATTACCCTTGGTATCCGGTCCCGAGGGCAGTTTGCCTGATTGCTCCACACTCGCTCGGGGTTATTACGAATTTACTTTCAACTCCGTACAGTTCAACGTATACTGTAGGGTGGTTTCTGACCGTAGTACACTATAGACTAAGCAGCCGAAGCAACATGCTTGTGCGATATAGACATAGAGAACGATAGAGATTGCTAGGGTGTACTTTGACCACTACCTCATTCTCTTCTTCAGGGCTCGAGGAATCATGCCATCATTCTAATGCGTTAGCAAACTTGGGGATGCATGATGTGTATTTACTGCGTTCCCATACACAATTTGCTCAAGGCGTGACATTATGCGAGCAGGAACAAATGCATTGCATAATGAACACACAATACAATGATTCCAAGAGCTAACACAAAGTGTGTACAATACGCCTGAACTGCTATCTTTTACTTCAACAGAATATCATTGGCACGCGAGAAATCACACAATATTCTCTTCAATCCAAAGATTTTGGTTCCTCCTTCATTTAAAATACTATGGCACCTGAAACGCTCATATTTGTACAATGAATCTAAAAATTTCATTGATCGTTGATTAGTTAACCCATTTTATATTAGTGTGGCATGCAGCTCAGCACTCATGCGGTGGCTCATTCACCTTAGAAGACAGATTTCGTTTGTAGCCATTTCCACGAAAAAAACCGCGACTCAGTTAGACGAAAGGTTCCACCTAATTAATCACGAATTATAGCCGAGATTTGTTTCCCAGAGAGTGTAATCCAGGGGCTCTTAGCGGAAGCTATCTGAAGATTCATGTACTAAACCAAGTGAGGGCGCTGGTGTAAATTAAACCTCGCTAGACTCACATATCTGCATGTTACCTCTCGAAATTATTCTGTATCGAGAGAGCACGAGTGCATCTATGTGTTCCAGACTATAGACAATGTCTTCCTCTCTCCACCACATTTTATCTTCTTCTATTCGTCTGTCTATCTATTTTTAGCCTCTAAAGTAAAGCTGGCTGGCAAAGGGTTAGCAGAGGGCCGAGTGGTATGTATGTCGCGTTAACTTTCGCTAGCGCTATTTCACCGTAAACGGAGTTTAGTGCTCTCCAGCCAAATGTGCCAGCACGAACCCGCAGCTTTTCATGGCACACCACTAGCGACAATTCTATGGAAGGAAGGGAGACACTCCTACGTATATACATATATACGTTTTTAGCCTCGATGGTACATGCTCCATAGAGTGCGGCGGCTCTGCGTAAGCGCTTGTATTACGTACGTATATAAATGGGTACATTACGTTTATGCGCGCGTGTTGTTTTATGCATAAGTGTGTATCACGCCATCAGGAGTTTCTCGTACGCGCATACAGTAACTGAAAGGTAGAGGTCATGTGTACTACTACCTGCTAGCTCTGTGCGTCTCTACTAATTCATTTAATTATCTTAACGCGGAAATATGAGCAGTCCTAGCAGGCCGAGTTCGTGCATTTACCGAACTCACTCGTGCGTGCCTTACACATAGTCGTTATATGATGCTGGACCATTGTCTTTTTCATTTTACAACCTCTAGGGATTATCCACCAATTCAAGAATCCCAATACAACGTCGTATGTGTCAAATTATTACAGAATTCGTTTAAAACATATATTTTCCGAGAATATATGAACCTGACAACATTTTGTTTTCGAACTTCAACTAGAACGGTACCTATTACCCAACATAATATGGAACATTAATATGACAAAAGAAGTATTTTGATGGATAAGTTCATCAGCCACCCTGTTGTTAAACGAGTCATCAACTCGTCGCGCCTATAACTCGTATATTATACGCATGAAATTCTTCATCTTCCAACGCCATTCACGTTCGTCGTTTAACAAGAACTTTGTAGCTTATCGATTTAAAGCGGATAACCGGTAAAATGGAATTGCGAATAAAAGGCTGTCGATCAACCGAGTCCCTTAGAAAGTGTACTAGTGTACGTCAATATATATATGCGTTATGTGGACCACACTTATTCGGCGGTTCTTCGAGTTAATGAGCTTCAAGGCTTCATATTAACGTGAGAGCATCCTCCAAGCTGGAAAATGTGGTGCATATAGATGTACATGAGTGCGGGCTTCTGTGAGGTTGTTCGAAAGTGGTAATATTAAGTATCCAGCGAGTCGAGGCGTTAACGATCCTTTCTCTGGTGTGATATGAAACGTTCGTGCGATATAACCCACCACCTCACGACTTTAAATGTCTGTATTTATAGGTATAAGTGTGCGCGTACATGTATAAAACACGTGTGTGTTCGTTATTACGTATGTATACATAAGCTTGTTGGCTGTTTGAGTCCGTCATATGATCTAGGTGCGCGATGATAGCACTCGGTATGACTGCAATGAGTTTCGTACTGGGTAGATGGCGCGTAACTTTCAACCCCTCTCCTGCATAACAGCATCTCTCCAGCTTTATTATCTGCTTTCGCACCCTCGTCTACTGCGTGCCGGAACCGCCAGCATCCATCCCCGTACTTCACCTCGTTCACACGCCAGACAGCTTTATTAATAACTGCACGAGCTCACCTCGCTCATGACGATAACTCGTGACGAGGTTCTTCGTTAAAAATTTACGAGTCACAAAATCAGTTTTCGTTGATATTTCTTGAGGCTTGAGTAGGTATATGCAGCGAGATAGAAAGAGAACGAGAGAAATAGAGAGTGGTGGGGGGAGGGGAGGAGGGGGATTCGAAAATCGTGAGCAAAGAGGTGAAGTGAAAAACGGCAATATGAAGCAAATTAGAGCAGTATTAGGTTGTGAACAATCGATATCGTGAGAATAAATGGGCTACATAGTTTCGTTTATCAACGCCGATAGAATAACCGAGAAGATAGATGGAGTAGAATAATAGCAACGAAAATATCGTCACTCCAATCGTTGCTGCCTGTTAGTTAAACGCGGCAGTTCGCATGCGGGTACAAGTTTCATCGGTGTGCGAATTAAACTCGGAATCCACACAAAAATTGAAACAAAAAATAGTAATAAAAAATAGAATAAAAACAAAAAATTCACCAGCGACGCTACAGCGAATGAAACAATCTACCGAATATTAAATTTTGCAGCCCCTAGCGGTTAATCCACGGGGAATTAGATATGTGTGTGTGTTATTCTATGGATCAGGCTACGTCATTGGTACAGATCAATATCACAATGCACTTTCAACTTTGTCACATACGCGTATTTATGCTATGGAGAGATACGTATGATCATGTAGATTTGTACCAGAATTGAAACAAAAGCAACAATTATAATAATAAGTGGTAAAACAAAATCAATCGATATAATCATTCTTATTGGATAGTTTTCACGATCGAAATAATACCTGATTGCCATTACTGAATGAACTTGACACTATTTTTGAAAGTAAACTCAGAAGACCGTTTGTGAAACGTTCAAACTTTAGCTTTAGATTTAAAAACACGGTTCAGATCTGAACGAATGAAGAAATCTTCTACAAAGAACGACAGGAGTTACGCATGATCAGCAGAAAAGAATTGTTTTGTTTAAAAGGCTTACATGCACCTAAAACTCTCAAAAATAGAGACAATTGTAATAATTTATATTTTCCAGTTAACAAAAAATGTTTCTGTCGAAATAAGTTCTTCATTACTTTGACAGACATATTGTTGTCCTTAAAAAAATGTTATTCAATGGAAAGAGTTGAGATTTTTTGTTTCAGTGGACGATTCTCCACTGAAACTGAAACGATACTTTTTTGAGAATTCTTCTGCAGGATACAAGAAATTATGTGATTTCATACACGTAGCAAAAATGAAAAATTGTAACATTTATTTCTTAATGATGATAGTGCAGGTGGTCGACGTACGTTTGCATATAATAGATTTGAAAAAAATTATGCGACGAGTCCATAGGCAGCGCCCACAGGGCACGGCGTCGAAGGGAACAGCCAAGCGCCATGCTTTTGTTTTCCACCACCTTCGAATTTGCACCCACGAGATTTTCTTTGACCCCACTGTGTGGGCGCAGTGTTTCGTCATTAACGAGCGAACCCTAACACAGACAATATTCTGGAGTCTGTCTATGTGTTGCCATAAAAATCTTTCTTCATATTGATCTCGAATGAAGATGCGAATTGCGCAGAAATAAAAATAACTATAATAGAATGTAGCAGCCGTTTAACAGTTTTTTCCGCACATATGAACTTTTGTTTCTACAAACCCGAAAAACAAAAACTAAGCGATTAATTAAAACATTTATAGATCTGTTAGAAAATCGGAAAGTTTGAAAAAAGAAAAATGCAACAATTCATCGGTGCCCTTAACCTTGTGGCAATTAAATTAAAGTGTAGATCGATATGAATAACCCGCACAATTAGTGCTCTCTGTAGAACTCGTTCACTGCTTTTACTTACAAAATAGATTTTATTTTCATATATCCCAGCAATATTCATAATTCGGTACGGATGTTTACCCAATTTTGTTTTTTACGTTTTATGATGATCAATTGGGAATATTGACTGATAAGTAAATATTTTGTCAACGTAGTTTCTACAAGAACTTAGTTTGGACTGAAATTACGTGATCGTGCTATTTATACGAAGAGGAAAAATTGAATGGACCCACTCACATGAATATATCATTTATAGGAATAGTGTCAAGAGCGATTCGGTCCTGTACAGAATTGGATCTCCGAAGTGGATCGCTGAGCTCAACATCTTTTCCAGAGCTTTTCCAGACGATAAGCTGACTTTGCCTACGTCTTTTAGAGGTCTCTTCTGTAGCCGTGCATACCCTACTTTGATACAGACCTGCGGCCCTCTCTTTTTTTTTACCCTGTTCTATAAGAATTCAATCCGAACCAATTCCGAACGTGCACAACACAGATTTGTGTGCAGAGATACCCGAATAGAAAAATGAATTGAAAGCCAGTCAGGATGTTTGAAATATTTCTCTTTGAGAAATGACGAATCGAGAATTCTTCGAGCAATACACGAAAATCCAATGTCGCTCACTCTCTGAAGATTGTCGGGAAGTCTCTCAATGTGATTATATATATCAAGAATTTCTTCTTGGCAATCGATTACGATATACTCGAGGATAAAAAAAATTCTTATGATCGAGAACGATCATGCCAGCTATGCACAAAGAATTATACATATATAACGAAATCCATTTTCGAATTCAACATGAAGAAATCAAAAGAATCAATAGACCCTTTGAAATGGTTTTTTCCAATTTTTTAGGCCATTTCTTCAAGTTTGATATTCATAATTCGTTTGTTATATAGTCTATAGCCCCAACACTGATAGACGATATTGATTCAAAGTAAATCTTTCATCATGCTATGAATACAAAGAAATGTCAATAGATACGAATTTGTGGCGATGTCCTAGAAGCATTTTATCTTCCTATCACAGGAAATGAACCGCGATTTAATTATTCTCTTCAGTATCGTAATCGCTATCGTCATGAAATTCGATTTCGGCTTTATATTCGCTTGACGAGGCTGCAACCGGAATTAATTGTCATGACAGGAAGCTTCATGTGCAGAAGAACCCGGTTCAACGGTGTTAAAAAGAACATATATCCTTATAAGCGCACATATAAGCACATACGTGTGCACATTGACGCAATATGTATGTATACATATTTATGTCTAGCACGCGGGCACCGTCCCAAAAGGAAGCGATAGAAGAAAAGGATTTGCACTTCATAATCGTGAGACTGTCTGGACTGTTCTGGTTTTCTCGCACAGCTCCGTGAATGAATGCGAACACGACGACCTTTAAAAAAGATTTCATTCTTCGCGTATATTGGAGGTTTAGCTCTTTGGCAATTTGCCTGGTGGCTTCACAGCACAGCAGTCTTTTTGGTTTTACTTAATAACTGTTCGCTTTTTTTCTTTTTTTTTTTTTACTACATCGAGCTACAATCGTGAATTGCGACGCCGTCTTCATTAGATATTCAGCAAAAGTACAATTTCATTTATACATTTCCATGAAGGAAGACATCGATGAATAATCGATGACGTTAAATACCTAAGAGGTACACAATTAATTTAATCAATTATGCAAACGAGATACGCGACTGTTCCAAACGGATGAAACTAGTATTCACGTATTTTGAAATTTTTTTTATTTGTATTTAAAGTCCGTCGTTGTGCATTTGTCGAGTCTTACTCAGTTTACCACCGATGATGGAGAAAGAAAAGGCTATTACAAAAGATGTATGTATAAATACATCTGTCGATAGATAACCAGCAGCCGTATTCGAACAAATTCGTAGCTCGCTGAACGTCAGTAACGTAGTAAGAATAAAAAATGTGACCCAACTTTATCCAGCGAAGATTTTGAAGATAGGGAAGAGTCCGAGAAAAAAGGAAAACTCTGGTATATCTACTGAACCAATTCCGGGGACGTTCTCTACTCTTTCCCCAGAAACTTAGGGAAACATGTACATAGCATATTTACACACATTCATTCGTGGTATGTTTATGCAGCCCAGAAAACTTCTTGGCAAGTGCAAAATCACGATGAATGTTTAAGGTTTATATGATGGAAAGCCAGAGAGACCGGAGCAACGCGTGGAGGAGGGAGCTGAAGACGCCAAAAGGATTTGCAGTTGGAGCACGCATAAATAAGAGTGACGTTGGCTCACTCAGAGTTGGAATATTCTATACACAGATGTCAAGAGAGGCAAAGCAGTTCGAGGGTACGGGTGCCAGAGCTGAACGATGCAGACTTGCATCCGGCGCATCCCTTGTGCAGCGCTTGTGTGTGTACGTCCTGTATTTCAACATGCCTCATACTGTGCCTGATGTTGGAATAACATTTACCCCATTGCCCTGCTCCTTGATACAATGTTTGCCCACACGTTGCTAATTACCGATATCCCTTTAATGTCCTTACAACGATCTACCACGCGACATCCGGAATGAGTAACTCGACTGGACACAGGCCGACAAGTTGTATATATGTACATACGAAAACCTACCTCATACGGCGACCTACCCCACGCTTCGAATCACACCTGTGACTCAACAATATATCCTGATGCACATCATTACAACTTCCCGAACCAATATCAATGTCTACTAAAGATAAGACACATGCATAATCCATATTCTTAAGTAACCAAATGTTCTTAAAATGACAGTTCGTATTATTCACGCAGTATTGGTATGTGTTGATCCAGTGATCGTATCCAGTGACGTGGGCCCATTAATTCTACGACTGTAAATTTACTGGTTTTTAGAGGGACGCATGCTCGTAAACTATCAATTAACCGGGGGAAATAAAAATTCGAATAAGACTGCAGGCCGTGAGATTATGATATTTTTGATCATTATAAACGGGGACTGTAGTTGGTCTAATCTAGAACTGATTGCTGTTGAGCAACGAAGCGAGCCGTTTGACTTTCAGTTATGAACTTATTTTTTAGGAACTAGTCTTGTAGTTAGATTCTCTTCATTAAAGCTTATACTTAGTAAACCAACTTCTGCGTAAGTTGTTGGTCATCCGCTGTGTATAGGACATCTTTCGTAGATGAGAATCCAAGCATAACGTTTAGAAGATAAGCCTCGATGAAGGGATCTGGCGAACCCTAAGTTTCAGAATATTTGAACTAGCAGCAAATGGATTAAACGGTAAGATGGACCATCAGAGGAGAAGAGAACGATCGAATGGCAACTTGCTGCAATTCACAGCGAAGGTATATGCGAGCGGAAGACTTTGCGGTAGTTTCATCGTGCTCGAGCTAAACGTCTAAACTACGTATTAAACTCCGCGTGCGTTGCTTTCGCGGATGCATGTGTATGTGGGAACTAGAGAGAAGAGAATTTTTAATACAAACGTAGCCAAAAGCTGTGATCCTATTATCCACGTGCAGCAGAAACAGAGAGAACCGGAGTTGTATATGTTTTGCCTGCAGTGTTAACTAGGTGGATTCTCTTTCTGTATATCTCGTCGTGCCTGGAAAAGCTCTTCTACATTCAGAAATTGCATTGCACAGTTCCCGTTTGCAAGGGAAGGTTATATACATTTTGGATCATTCTGTGGCTATATCCAACTGGGCCTTGGTGGGGACTTGCGCGTATACCTACCCATGTAAACCCTGGTACGTATATGCATACACATTTATTCATACGAGGTATGTCTATACACATTTAAATGGTAAGGATGGCAAATGTTCGGTGCCCGGGACTCAGGGCACGAACGTTCTCCTGCACGGCTCACAAAACTGAAATGATTCAATTAGCTTAAAATCCTGGCGGCGAGTCTACCTGAGGGTTAGATGCAATACATACGCGTATGTATAAGTGTGTTAAATGCTGCATATGTATATATGCTATGTGCATGTGTGTATTTGTACGTGTATATACTGAGGCCCTGTGTGCTAGGTAGCTTGGGACGAACTGAGAGTGGCCTCGTTAAGAACCGGGCTAAGAGGATTTCCCCGAGGTGGTTGTCATCTCGTCGTCGTCGTCGTCGTCGTCGTCGTCGTCGTCGTCGTCGACGACGACATCCTCCTACCCACAGCCAGAACCCCATCCAACGTGAAGATCTAGCGATATGCGCCTGCTCTATAGCTAGAGTAGCAGAGAATGAGAGAAGTGCATTCCCGCACTCTCGTAAAAGCTCGGAGGTGTGAAAACAACGAGAGTCACAGTTGCATCTATATCCCGAGACAGACTAAAGTATGTAGAAGCTTCCAAACGACGAAATTTTGTCCCTTGCATGCAACTGTCCTGTATTCGTATACATATATATGTGTGTGTTCCGTACTTCTGCTTGTATTTACTTGTGGTATATGTTTGGTCGACAACTTTCAAAGCTTTTTGTTGCAACAGACTAGTACACATAACGTTCGCGTCTTCGCTCGTCTGTTTCGCTCGCGTTTGCCAAATGCCTTTCGGGATTTCTTCCGCAAATAATGTTGGTTATCACAATAGCCTGCATGGTGAGAATGGTACAAGCGATACACATGTATATAGATGTATGCACACACAAGTATTATGTGGTATTACGAAAAAGTGCGACTCAAAACAACCTAAGAAGATAAGAGGAGTCTCCCGTTATGCGGAGGTTTTGCAACATTCGTAGGTAATAAGGAGAGAGAGAAAGAGAGATAGAGCAAGTGCGAAAGTATGTTCGCGAGCAGAGCTCACTAGTAAAACTATATGAGAGACCGTGGGAGTTTTCTCTCGCGAATCCGCTATCTCCAACTTTCGTATAAACGGAACAGTTAGCCTTTATTGGCCCACCCTCTCCGCGCGCTGCTTTCCTCTTACTCTTACACTCTTTCTAAACACCCATTAGCTGACTCTCGTGACATGTGTATGTATATATGTTCCACTTTTTGCACAATATCAAGCTAGTTTCAGCCACAACTTGTTCGTTTAGTTCGTATAATTCGTGCATTTGTGTATAAACACTCAAGAGTATTGTAAACATTCTATTGATAACAAAATAACATAGAACAAGTGGAACAATGATACTGCAGAGCACTAAAAACTAATATTAATTATGACTTTCATTTAATCAGAGTCTTTAGACACGGATTTCTGGGAATATCATGACGAAATTATACAATTTTTTCTACTATTTCCATAGAAATTACTGAAAAAGAAACAGCGGCTTGGAAAAAAACAATTTTTCCTCCATGAGAAGAAGTTAACCGGAAAGTGTTACATACATCGTTTTAAAGTTACCGATATAGGAAGGAGCGAACATTGATGACAGAAATCCGGGTACAAGTCTGTATAGTTATAATGTATGCGATAGAGAAGGAGAGAAGTGCGGTTATAGGGAAGAAAAAAAGTAATACAAGCGTGCAATTTCATGGAACGAGTCCGGAGGATCTCTCCGAGATGCCACGTTAATTGTACACGGTCGAGAATCGTGGTCTTGTAATTAACGAAGGAATGCTGCGGAGCGAAGCAGCAAACTATATACATATATGTATGCACGTATGTGTATAAAGTATGAATACACACGGGCTATGAAAACCTCCCCTCGTTGTTCATCCGACAGAGGTCTTCTGACGATCGTATCACGCCGCCGAAAAAGTAGAAAACAAAAAATACCAGAAGAAAAACAATGGTGAATCCGCGACGAATCTTTTGTTTCAAGAAACGATCAATAAGATTGAATTGTAACACGCGCACTCGGAAAATCGCAGAAATAAATGTATGCACTCGTTAATAACATCACCGGACTACATGCACAAACAGCTGACGCATCTACACGCATAAATGGAGTAAAAAAGCCCCGAAACAAAAGAGAGATGTCAAGATTTTATAACTGTACGAAAATATTACAATATAGTTTGACATTTGGCTGGCGTCGAAAAAGAAAAAAGAAAAAAATCAAGAAGAGAAACGAGAAAATACAAAATCGAGAGGAGGCTTCAAAACATGTGCAGATCCTATAAACATACATACAAATTCATCATATTTACATGTATGTGTGTGAGTGCGTGCGCGTATATGTGTATATGTCTGAATGATACTCGACCCACGCGCGCATCATGACAAACACGATGTATTCCGTTTCACGGCTTGCATAAAAATTCATAAAGAGACCGTGCTCGTATGCATTATTCAAGGGGTGAACCAAGCGCGGCGTGGCGGTTCCCGCGTGTAGACGGGGTGCTCTGCCGACGTTATCATAGAAAGAGCGAGAGAGAGAGAGAGAAAACTGGCGTAGAATCATCATAATTTTGGAGGTCCTGATGCCCTCACTATGAGAAAAAGGGAGGAAGACTGTTCCTGTGAATATATTTTTTTTACATACCCACGTGTGCGACGCACACGGAGAACGCAGGTTTTGGAATATGCATAAATACATGCGACGCGTATAAGACACTCATGGCGCATCAGGCCACCCTTTAATCTTTCGAAACGTAGTATTTAATGTCACAGCCATAGAGATATTAGTGATACTTGAGCTTTTTTGTCTGAGTTTCGAAAAGTTTAAGAATACTGGAAATCATTGGTGCTCATGTATATATTTTTTGGACATAAAGGCGATGGCTAAGTCGCGGAACGGAGAATTGTTCAACCAGTAACTGAAATACGTATAGACATGCGCTCTTTCGATGTTGATTGCAACGATAAAGTTTTTACGAATCAATTGTTACTTTAAAATTCGTTCGATAAATACACCAATAAGATTCGAAATAACTGGAAGTTTACGAATATTTGTTTGTGCTGTATGTTCGTTCAAATTGATGATAATTTTTGATGATGAGTAAATATACAATTTTTTCAATTCGAAACACGAAAGAAATATTTGATTTGACTAAAAACATATTGGTTTTGATGGCACGTGAATATATGACACATCCTGAGCCGCACCTCGACATAATTTAAATACATTATGTGTATAGACGTGTATGTTAGAAATCCGTTGATTTTGGTCATACGTGGTGTGTGGACAGCCTCTCGAAAAGTCTCGCAACCCGCTAAAGCTGACGGGCCAGAGTGGGGTAAGGTATTGATTTTCTCCTCGGTTGAGTGGAGTCACGTTCGGCTGTCAAATCTCGCGGTTGTACACCGAGAAGGGTTTGGATGTAGGTGGGGAAGAAGGAGGGCGTACGGTTGAGCGAATTCGTGTGCCGGGGCAGTCAGAGAGAGGAGAATATCAGAGCAAAGCTTAGCTGATGCTGGATCTGGGTAAAGAGGAAAAGAAAGAGAGAGAGCGAGTTATGTTGGAAGTTGGAACTTGGTCCAACAAGCAGAAAGGTCCGTGTTCCCATCTTCGCCCCCTATATGGCTGGAGACTGGCGGTATATCCACTTGGAATTCGAGTTGCCAAGAGTGAAAGAAAGAGGAAGATAGAGAGACAGAGAGAAAGAGAGAGAGAGAGATGCATAGAGCAAAGTGAGAACGGCCTCGGAATTACATTTTGACGGCATCGTTTGTCAGGAGTGGCTGGATTATTAGGTTTACGAGTGGCCGTCTTTGGATTCGTGTCAGTACCGCCCCCTTGCGCTGCTGAGCTATCTGATCTCGCACGCTTCCATCCTCCCCATCTTACAATGTATTATATACATACAAATCGACTGCTACCGAACAAAAAGCCGTAACCCTACGGTGATTTAGCAACAACAAGTAACATCGGTTACGCCCTTGTTATTTTCCAACCAGCATCGTGATCCCGAGCCGTACACTGAGGACATACCACACGCCAGCTGATATACTCAGAGCACTCATCACAATTCTCCTGATCGTTTCAAACTTTCTTTGTCTCTTCGATTTTGACGCTCACGTTCTTTTCTATCTTTCCACTCTTGAAGTAAGTCGTTTTCTATCGATTCCACTCGTCACGACCAGTTGACATATCTCCTCGAAAGTCCCCATGTCTATATATATCATTCTCGCTCGCTCTCTCTCTCTCTCACTTCTCTACTTACAAATCTTCTCTCGCTCTGTACCCTTGATACGATCTGTCCTCTTGAACAAAATCTCGACAATCGAGAAAAGCACACGTACTCCCAGCCATTCCGTCTGACGTGATTTCCGAGTGGCCCATCAAGAAATCGAAGGAGTCGGAGACAGAGAGAAAAAGAGAGAGAGAGAGAGAGAGTTCGCGGGATACAGTGTCAATGTGTATAATAGAAATGGCATTCGATGGCAATATGGCAAATTCACTATCGAAAAACATGACCCGGCTTTTCTCTTCCACACAAATATAAATGTCCAAGAAACAAGTATTTTTTATGTATTCCCTTCCTCATTAATCCGTCTGACTTGAGTAAAAAGCGGCGATTATTTCTTGCACTCTACAGACTTGTCCGCAAAAAAAAATTCGATCATTAAAGTCACCATATGAATGTCGAATTTGAAGGTACGTAGGCGGTTGAGGGACTATGTAACTTGATCACTTATCTATGAACCTTAAAAAATGAATTAACGTTTTCATTCAAACGATAAGAATAAACACCGAGCTCGTTTATTTTAGCTCAGGATGATTTATTACTAAAAGCTATTAGATAATTTCAACGGCTATCACTGCATCATAATTCTCACTCAATTAGCTTCCAAAATATAATTCACACTAATTCCATCGAGAAGCCTGCAGCTCTTTCCCGCGGTCTTATATAAGATCATATTAATATAATGCAGAATAACTCAGCACATGAAATATCATGCTGTACAACAGAGCACGTGATTTATCACAATCTCTGGAATAATCAGTATGCTTGCCCTAATACTATCTTCGGGAGACTTCTAAGGACTGAAAACCCGGTTACTTATTATAGTTAATTCACACGTCCAATGTGCATGATTCATCATCTCGATCCTTGCAAACATAAGAGCAGTCTCTGAACTTCGTAAGCTCTATGTTCTAAAGTGTGCGCGTTTTAGACTGAAGGTCCGTTCAATAGATTATGAATTCAACGTCAAACTGCTTTCAGAACGTAAAATATTATTCAATACAATAAATGTTTCTTATTATTGTTTGTAGTTTTACCGTAAGTATACTGTTTATGTAAGTTAATTATTTAATACTTAACTAAGTATCAACGTAAGTATTTTGAAAAAGGATCAAGTGGTGGCAACAGGTAATTAACTTCATTTTTAGTAATAAGGGTTCTTCAAATCGATCAACACTCAAAATGATAAATCCGAAGGACAGTATATTACAAAAATATCCAATCCGAATGAAAAATCGTCGATGAATTTTTCTTTTTGACCTCAGCTATATAAACTAACGCACCTGCTTGTATTGTAGATCGATGCTGATTTCCATACACCATGGATTCAAATAATCATCGAATTATGTCTTAGCTATAGATCTTTTTTTTTTTTTCAATTCAGCCAAAATAAATCGATACAAACCACGTTGTAAACGTTAAGCATTAGTAGTGACCTAGGAAATCTTTATTACGATCAATTATTTGAAACATATTCCACTTGTATAAAAATATTTAGAATCAAAACTTCAAATAGCGACACGACGTAATCTTGATGTCCTTGAAATGTCGTATGTACGAGTACGTTTATGAAGGATAAATATCCTCAAGTCTCCGAATGGAAACAGAATGAGCCTGTGAATTGGCATTAGTACTATAAAATTCAGTGAGGAGGAGAAAAGGAAAGAGAAAAAGAGCAAGAGAGCAGTCGGCCATCATGCAACTGGCACGCACCGTTGGGCGCGTATCTTTATGGTTCGTCGTAAAAGCAACGTAATTGTGAAATATTGCCGGACGCCGATGTGCCGGTGATAAAAAAAAAGTCTCTCTTTCGTTAGCTTATACATATGCGATGGAAATAATAAAATAAAATAAAACATCAGTATCTATATAGTAAAAAGAAGTGTAGAAAAGTAGCGTAAATAAATCAGATGGACTGCTTCGACGACTACAGAAGGCTCACCAAAGTTTGTATACCTTTTCAGGTATACGTCGTTATTATTGTAACTACACGCGAGAGGGTAGTGTGTACGATGATAGAAATCTTTAACGAGATGCATAAAGTGACCGTCATTTTACAGTCACGCTAATTGCTGAATCGATTACAAGTATAAAATATACTGACTGAATTATTAAGACGGTATAAAGTTAGCTGAATATATGAAATGTCAAGATTTTCCAAAAACTTTTCAATCAAACAACATCTTTAAGAGACCGTTCCAAGAAATCACGAATAAAATCGATGTCACGATGTTGAGACCTCTCCAATAATCGAATGAATTAATCAAACGTCGATAAAGTGTAAAAGCGATGTATTAGATTGGTAGATTTTTACCAACCGTAACGCTGATCGATCAACTTAGGATAGTTTCGTTTCATCAAAAAATATACACATCGCTTTCTTCTCATCTCGTTCTCATGACGTCACGGATTTTCGTCTAAATAATCGATTATTTAAATCGATTATCGTACCAGTAAATTCCGCAGGTCAAGAGAGCCTGATGATAGATATTTTTTATCACTGTGGGCACTTCAACGTCTCTCGGTTTCAAATATCTATAATATTCTCGGAGGAAATCTTGATGCCTTACCATACCTTGTCTTGGATTGTCCACGTGTATCGTTGAACTTCCATGAGTATATAATACTCCGTAAAATATATGGACATGCTCATGTCAAAGCGATATCTTTTACGGTTAAGATATACCACGCATATATCTAAGTACCCTACGTATTTATGTGTGGAATCATTCGTGTGCACATATATATTTTCCTTGTGCGAAAGATTAGCGTGAAACACGATATTACAATCGTGCCCTTATCAATCTTAAAGATAGTATCGTCTGGCGTGCTCCCAGGGTGGATTATCTACTTCAAGTAAAAGATCCAGTTCGGACTTGGCATCCAAAGCGCTATCAGTAAGACACTCTCCATATCTTAGCTAGCTTAATTCACATGCAAATTCCTTGCTTCGTTTTGCCAGTCAAAGCATGCGTCTAAAACCGTGAAGTCTTTTCACCTTTGATATATCTGTTTTTCTATGCAGAGTAATCTACTACGGACAGTCATGTCCGTAGCGACGGCACTCTAAGAAAAAAACTTTCATGCGATTCTATTATCGAACCTTCTTCTGATGAATTATTAATTATCAGCTTATGAAAGAGCTTGGCACTCTATGAAAACAGCGTGAGATGGAGCAGAAATACATGGACCAATGTTCTAGAGCACATACATTTTTTTGTGAAATTGTCGTGAAGGTGTTCTATGCTATATCTTTATATACTAGATCGGTCCTGAGAGCGGATCAAATGACTGCCCAGTTTCTAACGCGGAAAGAGGAAGAGTACTTAATTTACTTTCTGAACTTCTAAACTCTTAAAGATAGAAAATGCTGCGGAGAACTTGTCTTCAGGAAATTCGATGGCAATCTTAACCCTTATTCACTGGTGAATAATACATGAAATTTACAATGCACTTACCATACAGCAGCACATGAAATTAACAATTTGGGTATATTGAATAAAAATTATTGCCTGCTTATATTAGAATTTAGATATGAATGTGAGTTGCAATCACTATTCACCTTTTTTTTTTTTTTGGTTTTTCGAAAAAGTGGATTCATTCAGTAGATGATGAGCAATTTGCATATATTTTCAATTCAAATTTCGATTTAAACTGGACAGAAACGCGCCTGCAAGATTAATTAATCTGTGAAATCAATTTCATTGAAATATTGAACTACGATCCAGGTAACGGTCTCTTTTCATCATCATCAATAGAATGACCAGTTTTGTAAGAGCACGTCCCATGTATATAGTTTCGATGCGTATAACTATATATATATTTCCAAGAGATCGAAAGGTTGGGGGCGACCATGTTGGACAGGCAACGTAGACTAACATTGTAGTACTCCTCGGGTGGTTAGGAAAGCTTCTGGGAGGTTCTCAGAATCAATACAGCATCAGTGGAGTTCATCGTCAACGTGTATCGCCAACGGCGTTTAACCAAAAAGTTCTCTGATATGCATGTTCATCGAATTTCGATCGAAAAACACTTGGACCCCGCGGACATCTATGTCAAATAAACGACATTCCACCCGATAAATCATATGTGAGAGAATACACAGAATCATTTGTGTGCAGAATATTATGTACTTGTCACGTTGATCAATGAATTTGTAATAGATCAATATTTGTATGACCAGAAAACTTTTTCCACCTCTCCTTCAAGGCCGTGGCTTTTTTTTTTAACTCATTGGTTACAGTTTTGATTATTCATGCATGTTCTACGCGAACTTTGACGGATTAAAACCGGCAGAACATGCATTTTTCCTTCATTCCATCGAAATCAATAAATCTTTTTGCATTTCGAAAGCAATTGCTTTCATCAAAAGTCACGATCGAAAAACCTTTGAATGTGTTATCAATAAAATATACTAAACTTCGAATTTGAGGGATAAATGTTCGTAGAAAAAAACTAAGACTATCGTCACGAAGGGAAAGCCGACAACAACAAAAAAAGGAAGGGGAAGAGCATATTCGAAGGAAACTGAGTTGGGGTATGTATAGGGGACAGGGGGAATGAAAGCAAACCGCCATAAAGTCATTGATGGGGTCGTTTACGTCGGTCGTTAATGGCATGGAAAAATGGCAAGTGCCAGGGTAACTTTTCTGTATAGCCACGAGATAGGTGAAAGACCCTTCCCATTGTATATGTATAAACATACATAACATACTTTTTAATATAGCTATACATGCACATGTAGTGAGAATGCAGAATTCACGCACTTCGATACACAGCTTGTGTCGATGTAAGTTCTGACGGTCCAACTCTCTGGCACAGTGGTATGGGCCGGAGTTGTGGCACGAGTGCCAGAGTAGAACGCTCTTTGAAAGGGGGAAGAGAAATGAGAGAGAGAGAGAGAGAGAGAGAGAGAGAGAGAGAGAGAGAGAGAGAAAGAGGGAGGGAGAGAGAGCGAGAAAGAGTAAGAAAACGGGTACAGAGGGTGAGGATCGCCTAAGTAGTAGATTCCACCCACTATATGCACTGGCGGCAAGGAGAAAAGGACACAGGTGTTACAACTTCTATATCCACTGAAGTGGGTATAGTGGTAACCGCTGTAGTCGGCTCACTGCCAACGCCACAATACAACAACTCCGACGATGTTTATATGGACTGGACTCGTGCGCACGCATTGAGCGTCTAAGTGGAGATGGGTGTTGAGACTCACTACTCGTCCCTGCCGTGCATACTTTCAGGGTGAGACAAAGGAAAAAGAATGGAAGGTAGAAAGAGAGGGTTAGAGGCTAGGACGATTGAGGGGGAAAAAGTAGGGTAATCAAAGCAGCAGTTACGGATTACCGCACTCGCAGTAATGTACTGCACCTCATTGAGCATATACTGCAGAGAAGAGATTCGTCTCGCTTTCCTTTTTATCATATTTTAGAATAAACTTCGGCCAGTAATATTTGCGTGTCTATCAAATGTTTCAAGTCGCATCCTTCGCGTTAAATAAATATATTGTACGATAATGTGCATGGAAAGTTTGAGAATTTCAGGTAGTTCCATGAAGCTATTTACTCGTTAAACCTTTAATGACCCACTGGACCCTTTCGACCTGGACTGAATTTACGGCGTTAATTATCTTTCTTTTTGTGAAATATTTTCGAAAACTGCCACCGTTTTTTTCATCAAAATTTACGATATTTTCAATTCAACAATTAGCCAAGTCACTTGTTCAAAAGATTACTTTTTTCAATCCCATTATAGAACTATTTTTTTAATTTTTCGACACGTCAGATTTCCTATAAATACATCTCCTGCTATAATTTAAATAGCATCAAAAATTTAAATAACTGTGATTTTTCTGCTTTGATGTCTGTTTGATTTTGACAACAATTCAATTTCATATTTTTCGGATTCGGACCGAAGGGCTGCTGATAAGGCAGGCGGATCAAGTGTTCTTCGGGTAACATTTGCCCATCATGGCAATGCAGGAGCTAAACACTATTTAATAATAACAGTCGCCTATTCGAATTTGAGGTGTTCTTGAAAAGAACGGAGAAAAATGTTGGATTGCTGAATACAGCATTTAAAATATAATCCAATTACTTGACGACACTGTAATGAAAATAATCGCAAGATTCTAATAATTCTTAATGAAAAATTCCATTGACGTTATTTTTACGCTCGTCGTTGAAAAATTAATAACGGTCGGTAATCTGGGTAAAAAGCGCTTCATAATTGATGGATAAACACGGACATTACTTGATGCTTATTCATTGTCTGCACGGACTAAAACTGGTAAAAAAGGTCCGAACAATAATGAAAATTTTCTATTCGTAGGCGAGTGTAGTGTAGTTTGGCAAAACAAAAAAAAAACAAAAAAAAACAAAATAATCAGAGTGTTTCAGTACCCCTTTTACGATCAGTGCTCTTTTTACAAGCAGAAGGAAAATTACTCAAACTGTTTCTCTTATTATTCCCATTCTGTCATCTCTCTCTTGCTCTCTTTTTCCACGCAATTTGCAACGAACGTACTTGAGCCCACAAACTTTTTAATTTTCCTCATATTATTGTTCCAAGTCGACACGGAGGCCGTGTAAACGTCAGAGTCCTTATCGTCCACGTCGTTGCAATTATCAATTCAATTTTCATTTAATAATAGCTGCACACAGTCAGGCACATTTGACATCTTTTTGTTTCGGTCGTATATACATTGAAGGAATATTAAATCTGTACTTTTCGGAAAAAGAAAAAAAAATGTACGCAGTTATTAAAAAAGTTAAATAAGCGGTGTAGTGGCGGTATTGTTAATATGCAGCGAGTGAAATAAAAACATAAATATGTATACTTATATATATCTATAGATGTAAATGGGGACCACCTGAACCAACTCTGGGTCTACTGTTGATTTCGAGCCCTCGGTAGGTACACTGATCTTTGCGAAAATGAGAGCTCCTCTCATTCGGTACTCGCGGTTTTATTGTTCTCGCCAATTTTCGTATGTATATACTCGCTGACTTCTAATTAGCAGCTTAATTATACCGGAAAAGTCAGACGGTCTGTTTAATTCCGCACGCGCAGTTCCGTGTCGTTCTCTTTTATAAAGTCATGTGCGTATGTGTGTGGGTGAGAGTACATATGAGTAAATGTATGAATCGCTGGGCTGTGTGAGGAAAAAAACGAAAAGGTTATCGAGTCACTTCTTCAAGTAGGAACGCGAGTTCGAGTTAGGTGGCAACGTTCAATATAGCTATGAACGTATATACAGAGTGATTCATAACGGATGGTAATCAGGGTCGTAATTGAATTTGAATTGTGCCACCATACAGCTTAATTAATTTGTAACTTTTTCAAATAGAATCACATTTCATTTCTTTTTTTTTCAACGCATACAACTTTTTTCTACAGTCAAGGGTTTTCACATTGATTGAAGAACCAAATTATGTCTGCAATCGATTTGTATTCATTGTATTTTTATTAGGAAATTCAAATCGTAAGAAAAAATTTCGTTGTGCGCCAACGATGTATTCAAAATGTTGAATTGTTTTTCTATCTTTTTGATAATTAAAAAATACTCTGAAGACGAGAAACAGTTTACTCACGAACTTCGGAGTGAAAATCTGAATCGTCTTGCGTAGTCATTTTAGAATGTAGTAGCTGATGAAAATATGACTACAAGAGGCCTTCGATTCAAGACATATTGATATGAAAAAAAAAAAACAAAAAAAACTTCGACGATATACGCATTGTACACGCAAATATATCGGCGTTTTTAAAAAGATAGACGAAACGATATTGTATCGGCTTTCGCTAATAACGTAATTTTTTTTACCCCTTTTTTGTAATCATAGATGAAAAAGAGAGAGGCTCGACGAAATCTACCTCCAGACCGAAAATAACAACTGGCAATAAGCCGGTACGAGCTTTTCCACATATTAAACCGTCGCGCCGGCACTCTACCAGCTTGCCGAAATATTTTGGGGGAAAGGGTTGAAAAAAAAAATCTATATGTTTATACGGTATGTCAATAGATATATGGATGTGTATTGGTGAAAAAAAAGAACGCATTGTATGTCAGTAACGGGAAACGAGAGCCGGTTGTACCGTAGCGATGTGATATTGAGGCAGCGCGTCATTAAGCTCCGGCACTATTGGGAGGTAAAGTGAGGGTGGAGGGTTTTGGGGACGGTACTCGCTCATGGCTGAACGCCGTTGGCTGCAAGCTTCATAATAACTGTATACGTATATTTATTTTTTAAATACGAGAGAGAAAGAAAGTAAGAGAATGAGTGACGAGCAGCATACAAACATAGCTGCCGATGATGTTGGAGCTTCGTTGGAGACGAGACAGAGAAGAAAGACGACAACGACGGTGGTTGGAAATAGCGAAGCAACGCGAGGGGGTAAATTGTCGAGCGTGAGGCTGCGAGGGAGTAAAAGGAGTGCCGAGTACGGAGTGTGAGACGATGAGGAACTCCAATGGTTAGGGGTGAAGTAAGTGAGCAAAGAAGAAGAAGGAAAGTGAGAGGGAGAGGAAGAAAAAGAGGATGAGGAGTGTCTGGTACGCGCTCGGAATAAAACAATGCCCTTCCTCAAGAGATGTTGCCGCCTCAAAAGGAGAAAGAGGCGGAGTGGCTGCTTGAGACAGATAGTCCAGACTAGTATATATATATATATATATAAATATATATGCATGTGTATGCTATATTTTTATAAACGTGTTGGTGTAGATGTCCCTTGTTCATCATAACGTGTGAAGTCTCTTCGTCGGTATATTTATATGAATATACCAGAGCGCATCCAAGGGGGAAAATATGTGACGATAAATTGCTTTTAATCGTAACGATATATAGTACTCACGGTTTACTTCTTAATTGATTTTTTCCTCCATCACCAGCACAGACATTGTTAGGCATTTCTCACATTCTCCAACTTACCTGAAACATAGAAGAAGAAAAAAAAAACATTAGTTTCCATCGTATAATGAAAAATTGGGTAGATTACTGAGTGCTTGCACGAATATTTGACATGGGCAAGAAATTTCTTGGCACAGCACATCTGCATGAGTTTGAATGGAAAAATCTTCAATGGATACTCTCGCCATTTCGCGATTGGCATTTGAAAAAATATTTCGAAAATACTTTGGCACGCTACAGCGGCGGTTTACCCTCTGATTTTCAATCCCATATTCTACACGAAAAAATCGTTTGCAAAAAGGAAAAAAACCTATGGCAAGTGTTCACTTCGCATTCTCAATTAAACCGAATTATATTTTTGAATTTATAAATGGAAAATAGGACTAAATGGCATGATGGATTTTGTCGGAGATACTTTGAAAAAGTATGATTATTGATGCAGTGTGTTAATTGCGCAGGAAACTCATGTTTTTATTATCACTGTGCAGAGACATTTTCACACGATCATAATTTTCTCTGGAACAGGATTATTTTATCGTCGCCACTTTATGGCATCGTCGTAAAATGTTCATCTTTCATCGTCTAGTAAATCGCACTTTACTATAATGAATTATTATTTATTAAAATGTCAGTCATTTCAACTTCTATATTGATAATTTGTTTCTTCATCTTCATTTCGTAAATGCATTTACTTTTTATAATACGTAAGATAACATGAACAGAACGATGAAGATCAGAGGGGGGAAAACCGAAAGAATAAAGTAAACTGTGACGTGACAGTACTTCGAAAAAGATCGACGAAATGATATTTACTAGATTTGAATTGACTGTAACTTGGTGAGATGGATCGAACTGTCCGAAAGACTATCGAACGCGACTATGCAGACGAAAATAAAAAAAGTAGGAAGAGACGAAGAGAGAAAGAACAAATTTTCCATGAGCTTCGAAAGTCCAAGACTGGTTTTGGCTCTTCGGGAGGTTGGCAAAGTGACGCATTGCCAGTGGTTCGATCGTCTTGGTCGAACACAGGCGACTGCGAGTGCAGAAACGTGTAAAGCTTTCATGTCTCTTTCTTTCTCCTTTTCTCTCACTCGTTGCTCTCCCTTTCACTGTCTGTCCCGTTTCGTCCCAACCAGTAAATTCTTCACACAGTTTCGTACACGTGACTCTCTTCCAAGCATGTGAATAATGAGAGTCAATTACGAGAAACGTATAAACGGTGTTTTCACGAGAATATTAATATTATCTAACATGAAAATAATTTTATGTCAATTTACATCAATTTTCGAGTTCAGTTTTATGAACAAACGGCTGGGATTGAAAAACTCTTGAAAATTGTGTATTTGAAGTTAAACTAAATGAGAAAATAAAGAGAATAGCAGAGAAGGGAAAATATCGAAAGGCTTCCAGAGAAAAACAATGAAATTCCGAAGCCAGGTCTAATTTCTTGATTCAGCTGATAAATCGTAATCAATAATAATCCAATGATAATTGTATCAACTTTAATTTACTCATTATTTAATTAACGATGTACCATTTTTGCGTACACTCATCAAAGATTATGCTTTATTAACAAAGCTGCAACAAAAAACCGCAGAGTACTATTTATAAAAAGTACTTAAAAGATTTTAGGCTGACCTGGTTTCGTGGCTCTTCTGCATAAACGGGTAAAATAAACATTTAGTCCAAATTATATAACTATACATATGCACGCTGAGATAATAAGGACCTATACGGGCGTATCTTCTTTATCGTTTCACGGTAATACTCGAAAACGAGCTCACGTACGTAAACCTGGCCCAAGTTTTCTGCGTACACTCGCCTCTACGTACTCGAAACGGCACGTGAATATAATAATATATAACTATATAGATGCACACACGTAAAAACGTGGAGTACGGGGCATAGAGAGGGAAAGTGGCGCCCTGGGGGTATCCTAGCATCCAGTGCAGAGCGAGCGTACACCGTTCTCGGTTTGGTGCGTGGTACGTGATCCGAGTTTCCGAGAGATTGCATGCCTGCTTCGTCGTTTCGCTATTTTATAGCTGTAATGCATATATAAGACCAAAAGTTATACGCAGTGATAAACGTCAAATTCACTGCATTCTCAACGCACATAAACACGCCGACGTTCACAAACACACACATTTCTCTCTACGTTTACCAATCTCTATGCGTATACGGCCCACTTCACATCACTTTCACATTCGCAAGCCCTTTTCCCTTGTGATATCCCATTTCATTCGTGAGCATTTTTTATATGTTCGACTATACAAGGAATATCCGGGTATTTCAGGATTTTTCCATTTTTTAATTTTTTTAGGGAGTTCATACAGTTTTTGTCGTAATTTTGGAGGAAAAATCTATTTGGTCCCGATAAAAAATTATCCTATTTTTCACTGTAATTTTTTCGAAAAAATGAATGTTTTCCGAAACCCTTATTACTTGATGAGTTATGACGTTGTCGATTGTTTTTTTTTTTCTCCATAATTTATGCGAACTAACAACAGTGTGGAACTTTTTGTTATTCACTAAAAGCAGCCAACTCTCTGTTAACTTCTTGTTATAGGCCTTTGCCTTGGTTTTATGATTCTATCGGCTTTATGATTAAAATGGAAACAAAATAAGTAGGTGTTTCAATTGTGTTTGATAGAAGTGTTTTCGGCTAATTAAAATTATTCACGAATAATTAGTACATTTATAATTTCATGTGATCAATCAAAACTGGTTAATGAGTAATCTTGAAAATAATAATACGATTTGCAAATAAAAACAGACTCCCAATGTATTGAGAGTCTGTTCATTTGTTGGTCTCAAGTGATGACATTGAAGCAGTTGCCGCAATCGTCTTAACACTCTAGTTTCCAGACTTGCGGTCTTCGATTGCTTTTGTTTGTCCTTCGCTAACGAGATTGCTTTACACGTTTCTACCTGACCTGACACGAGAGAGAGGGGGGGGGGTGATTATGTCCCACGCGCAGTTCGGTTTCATTCAGACGCTCAATGATTTTGAAACCAAAATAAAAGGATCCACTAGTGGCCAAATTACGTATTCTAATTGCATATTCTATTCGCAATAACGAGATATGATTCATGAGAGATTCATTTCCATAAGACACAAAATAAATGCGATTACAACAAAATTCGATTTGTAATCCCCGAATGCGCATTATTTTCATTCTTCGTTTATATTCCTCGATATATTGCGAATTTTCAAATGATTCTGCACCGAAATCATCGCAATCATCATTGCAAAATATACAGTTGCACACAACAAATTGGCTACAAATAGTGGCCACGTAAATGGTACGTCCACCCTATATTCACGTCTCGATAAAATGCATACGTCTGTATGGACGTATGTATATATCTGTGAAGGACCGGGAGGGTGAACAATATGTCCACCAGGATTGAAAGTATATCCAGTTCACGTAGAGAATGGCTCTCTTATTATTCCGCATGAGTCTGGTCGGCGAGGTTAGCTCTATGTTGGGTCTGTTGGGTGTTCTCGTTAGTGCTAACAAAGTCACCATCGCCGTGTAAAAGAAAAGCGTAGCCCTGGTGCGCTATGATGGGGATAGGCCTATCCTGCTTCGTTATAAAACCACCGACATTGACAAAAAAGAAAATACAATATTAGATTACGTTAGAATTAATATTCTGTAGTAAACTTCGAAATTACAAAAACTTCGAGATGACAAATATTGATGGTAACGAAATGGAGAGGCGAGGAGATGCCGGGAGAGGGAAGAGGAAAGAAGGAAGAAAAAAAAGTATAAAAACGTTGGTATCAGATATTCTAACTCTGTTTTACGAAAAAATATTGAATTATGTGTCAAGATATGAGTGTATGCGCGAGCATGCAGAACTTGAATTGAATTCCAATTCAATTGTCCAAACATTTTTCACAACGCTTATTCATTTGTTTATGCGGAATATTCCAAGCCATAACGAATATTCGAATATTCAGTGAGAACTGAAAAAAAAATGTGAGGCATTCATCAGTCTATAGGAGAAATAGTTCATTAAAGGTTCACAAAAGCTTTCGTTTGACATACGAGTTGGCTATGACGGAACGACGAATACCGACCGTTCCTTTTTGGTTTTTGTTTGAGTTCTATCCTCCCTCAGCAGGACGCGGGCTGTCGGTTCAACCTCCCATATAGCTTTGAAAAACAGTCTTTGGAATTGATCGTTATGAAAATATGACGATGAAAATTGCAATTACGACCATTTTTAATTATCTGTGGTGAAAGGCGGCAATGCTCGAAGAATAAAATAAAAAATTGCATCGATTATATGCATTGACTTCATGATGTGACATGGTACTCGTGTTCTACAAATGTTGAAAGCAGATTGACCTTGATAAATGCGAGAGTGAATATGAGCAAAAATGACTACATCTAACACTATCCAAAATGTCAATTAATTAGTGTCATCCACCCTTTAGAGTGCCTGTGGTATGTATAGAACTGCAGCTTTCTGTCGTCTATTACATCCCGTCAATTAATCTTCTACACTCTCCTTCTATATGATCCCACATTCCATTTAGCTCAAACATTCGCAAGAGAAGGTTTCTCGAACCTTCGAGAATTTCACTCTCGAGGAGGCCAACGATAACGCGGGTTATACGTATAGGTCAAAAGGTTTTTGCAAGCATATAGAACAGGTGTGATAAGAAAAGACGGTAAAAGAAATAAAGGGGAGAGGTTGAAGGAGCAGAAAATCACACGATGTGGAAGAACGTGTGCACTTGGGAAAAGAGAACGAGGGCGAACAGTCTTACCCGGTGGAAGGCAATTCGTAAGAGTCGGGAGATTTTCCACGAGAACGTGCGCACGGAGCACGGTTATTACCTCGCGGAATCAAATCTCGCGGGTGTTTGCTACGTGCTCGATGTTAATATTAGGCGTGGGCAATCCCAGGACTCTGGAGGAAGAGAAAGAGGAAGTAAAGTTTTGGCCTCTATCGATAAAACAGTTGGAGAATAGTTCGCTGTTTTCCCCCCTGCAGTGTTCCACCGCTGCTTTTTCGTTTGGATAGTCTTCGTATGAAAACTCTTGATATGGTGCCACCCGATCGTAAATTCGATCACGGAAGTGGAAATGAAGTTTTTTTCTGTGATCTTAGAGGGAGAGAGAGAGAGAAAGAGGTTTATGCTGGCGCATGTGAGATATAGGTGTAGAAAAGTTAACCAAACTGCACGAAGTCTACGTGTAGGGCCTGCCCGAAGTATTGCTGACACAACGTTAATTTCAGATGATAGATATGGATAGGAAAATCACAATGTAAATGAGGTGCACGCGATCATGCGACTCCAGAAAGCGCAGCCCAGAAACTCCCATTGTATACGTATGATTATAGGCGAGCATATATATATATATATATATATATATATATATATGTATCGTTTTATTAAATACAAAAGGACGTAACTTTTACCATTGCGCACGTAAGACGATCCCGGCCGATCTCTTTCACCCCGTAATACATGCAGGTATAATAAATTCTGAGGGCCATATGGTTATAGTTTCGTTTGTCTGTGGTTTCCGATCCTTCGTTACTTCGAGCTATATGCATATTCCATATCCTTTAAATATAACATACACACACATGCACACGTACGGACGAACACGTGTACAATTTATAGAAGAGCAATAAGACCAACCTACTCAGGATCTTCCGTCTGGTTGTTATACAATTATCACATGCTCCACATTCGAATTGGTTTATGGATTGGAGAATGGCGCGCGCGTGTCAGCGAATACACCTTTTCTTACCTGTAATTCAATTTCTGGGCTATTTAACCTGGATGGCCAATTTACCGGATGTTTTTTTACATGAGCGTAAAAATGGCTCACGTTTTCGTGATTAACGAGATGTAATACGGCGAAGTAGTGGGGGAAGCGTTCAACGTGAACGATTAACGATAAGTGGATAGATTATTGAAATTCATTTTTCAAATGAAAAAAGGAAATGAAATTACCTTGCGAAAAATCTGTTCAAAAAGTAACAAACGTTGATGGCGTTTTGATCGTAAATTTATATCTGACTTATTTCTTTCTTCCTTCATACCCATTAGAAAGTGTATATTTCATACATCTGAGCGACACGATCGGTAAATTTTTCAATTTTTTACTCTTTGCAACTTTGTCTCAATTAATTGGAGCCATTACGCGTTATCAGTGTAGTTTCACGCTTCGCTGGAAACTACAGTTGAGTGTACGAATATCCGCTCACGCAGTTGAGAAATTTGTGGTGGCATCCAATTAAAGGTTCATTGTGTATACACGAGAGTACGAGAGAGTGCATACTCGGTCGCTAAGACTACTAACCAATCAAGTATTCGTTTTCCATCTTTGTATTTTCCCAACCGTTCTGCCGAAAAGTACAAAACACCGAATACGGACAAAACAAAATATATCTTCTAAATATATCGCGTTTTATCTCTCCGCTTCTTCTCTTTTTCTATCCGTGCATTTATATATACTGGCATTTTTTTTTGTACTCGACTACATCGACTCCGAGCACCCTGAATAACTTCGGTAGATTTAAACGACTATATGGTATGCATTTGATACGAACACTCACACGGCTGGAACTATCACTTCTGGAGAGCGAGAGAATTTTTCAATTTTCCTAAAGGTTTGGTCTCATCTCGTTCTCCATCTCGCTTATTTTTTCAAATAATCCTGCGTCCCCAGCTATGTATGGCTGAATGGACGATCCTAGCAAGGCTCGAGCTTTCGTCGGACGGGCAGTCTACAATCTCATGAAATTCGTATATCGAACGGGCGCGTTCGGAGGAAGGATGGAAACGAACTACAAAAGTGCAACAGAGATAAAGAGTATAGGGGCGAGAGGAAAAAGGTGAGAGGATGCGGAAAAGCGGTGTGGCGCGAGAGCCAGAGCAGCAGGTGATACAGGATCGGTTTATTGGTAAAGCTTCTGTACAAACTGGACGAGAGAGCCCGTAGAACCGTATGCCGAGTGCCGAAGCGGAGGGAAAAAAAAAAGTATAAAAACTGATAAAACGAGAGAATTGAGCTAGTAGAGAACGATGCATGTGCGGTGAAAGGCGCGATGCATGGTCGAGGAATGAAAAGCGCAAAAGTGTGCATATCGATGTATAACTGTATATCTATACGCTTTGTACGAACGCGTATATACCTGTATTACCGGATTTTGATTAGATAAAATTATATAAAAGAGGGAGAGAGTCGTTCGGATATATTGTTGCCGATTTTTCAATCCCTCGTGGCAACATTTTGCCTTATGCGGAATCCATGCGAAAACGCGTATTTTGCATGTATATAGTAACAAATCATAATATCTACAATGCACTCTCGACAGCTTTAAAAGGTTATGTATATATACGCATGTATAACTTTATAGACAAATAAATATATATGTACCTATTAATTTATGGGCACGCGTCAACGTTGTTTGTTCGTCGTATGTATATGTTCTTCAATTTACAGAATATTCATAACCGGCTCTCCAATTCGCAATCGCAATGTTTGTACCAAATGTTCGAAAACACGAAAAAAAATCTCGTCATCATCGTCGCTTCCGAACGCCAATTGAATCGACAATTGTACATAAACGCTCTATATGTAGAACACTTCAATATTGCTGTTTTCAATGTTTGGCAGGTACGTTTATATTTTATCGCGTAGAGCACGGTCCAGATGAACAATAATATCGATAATTTACGAATACGTCGTTCCACCAATTCTCAACGGTCGTTGAACTATCGATATTTATTTTTCGTATTCACAACTCGCCTTTACAGTGGAGCGGAAATACCCGAAATATCAACTGCGTGGTCGTAGCTTATTCATTAATTTTTTTTTTCTAAAAGTAACCAAAGCTTTCTGAGAAGGAAATTTTTTTATTTCATTTCCAAACCAAGATTTTAGAAGCAGTTCCTTGAAAACGACATTTTCTGTCTGCTTGGACGACATTCGAGACATTAAAGTGCAACACCTGTTTTCATTTGTTCTAGAAATGATTTTCTCCATTAAATATAATAATGGAATGAGAATATTCAAATCGTTGATGTCTTAACTCGCACAATTGTGATGATAAACATACGAAACAGTTGTCTCGACTGTATGCAATGGCGAATTTCTTCAACCAGAATACACCCAGCGCAAATGACGAGTTTGTAAGCAACAAAGTCTACAAACCATGCATAGAAGAATACTAATATTTTTGTATACGTTGGCAAACAAGCGTTTCGACTTATTCTTTTTCTAATGGGCATTTGCGTGAGTCGCACGATCGCATCCTTTTTCAGAACTTCACAGGCACGGTATCGTGCCCGCTGTTGCACATAAACATTCGTTCGTTTGTGACCGTACTCGCAAATATCCTCAACATGAAAAAAGATTTATACGTATTACGTATTGAAAATATTCACGGGGGTTTCAAACGTCTTTGGTAATGTTCGAGAGACCTTCTCTTCTCACCAACGAGCCAAAACACGCCGCACTCTCATCCTTTTCGCCTCCCTTTCCCTTACATTTATGCCGGCCTAGGTTTTATATCTATATCGAAGATTGAAAACTTTTTGATTTCTTCGAGCGAATGCGAGTATCAAACTTTGAATTAACTGTCGTAAAAGTACAATTTGTATATATTCTCCGGAGAATATGCAAGCTTTGCGAAACACGCGAGATACTAGCATTGCATATATACTTGGGCAGCGATGCTATTGCATAAATATATTGTTGTATGTACATAAATGTGTATATAGGGTTTCTTTTTATCAACGCAACATACGTGGTCTTTTTGTATGCACATCGCGAAGAACTTCAATCAAATCTCTTTTCTTGGATTTCGACTCAATCGAATACGTGTCCCATGTACAAACAGGGCTTTCCTTTCGGGACAGTTGAGACGTTCCAAGTAATTGCAATAAAATAACGGTATGTATAACTGATTTTTCTCTGCGGAATACTCATGCGATTCGAACAAACAATAAGCTCAAACAAAGTCTGATGAGAAAATATTTTGACCGTTGGAAATTTTTGAAAATACGAAACAATATGAACTATGAAGCTGACAAGTTTGAATGCGTTAACTGTATCCAGTAGTTGGAGCAAACGATGATTTCATTAAAAAATACTTTGGTGCCAATGGTGAAGCTTGGATCAAACACTATGTGATGAAAAAAAAAAAAAAAAAACACGCAACAAGAAGATAACCGTTTAGTAGTAGCGCGTTCGGGTGATTGAACAGCATGTTAATTTATGTATATGAAGGGATTAAAGTTCTGTCAACGCACAGAGCGTACGTATGTATATGAACATGGTTGCGTACAATTTTACACGATGAAAATGCAAACGGTCGAGAGGATCGAGGAGGGAAAGTTTTGATCGAGAGTATCACTGGGAGCAGGCGCCAGAGGATGAGGAACGTCACAAATACATGGATACAGGTATACATATATGTACACTCTGTACACTCACTATATACAAATTCGCATACAGCGGACAGGGAACAGCATGAGGGACAGCGCGTTCCTAATCAGCTTATCGAAATTCCTCGTCCATCGTGCACTCCAGCGCTTTCATCTCTCTCTGCCCCTCATTCTCTCTCATCTCTTCGTCGTCGTCGTGTTTTCTCTTTACCTCTCCGTTCCTCTCTCTTTCTATCTTTCTCTCTGTTGCTCTTGTACGAGTGAAGGGCCTGGCCTGGCGGTCGGCCGTTTAATCAACGCGCGGCGCTGGGCAATTTCGCGAAGACCTTCGTTAATTGAACGGCCGGACTGGCCAAAAGAGGCAGAGTCGCTCCTGCTGGCCAGTGGATATAACCCTGGACCAGTGGCAAGCTTTTGCTCTCCACGGCTGTCATTATCGTTAGGTGAGCTGCTGGTCAACGTGCCACGACCATACCATCATCATGCAGCGCTAGCAAAAGTCGCTTTATATGAGGCCTTCCATGCCAACACACCCGAAATTTCACAAATGTCAAAATATTGATTTATTGGCTTTCTTGTTTTAGTCTAACAATTAATATTTAACATTTTTTTCTAGCCAATTGTGTGGATTTTTAAAACTCCGAAAGTAAAATTGTTTTTTGAGCTGAATCGTTTTTCGGAACTCAACAAATTTGGAGACACGAATTTTTGCACATATTGAAAATTTGCACAAAAGTTCGCCACTCTGTTTTATTTTCTTATATAAAGTACTCAGAAAAAACAGGTTCAATTAGATTTTTTTTCGTTCGAAAAAAGAATTTCTAAAAAATTTATTAACGTTTTAAATGACATGGTCGTTGTTTCATTCTCGCTTTCCTTTCGATAATTTTCTATCACGTCAGTTAAATTATCGTTTTTCTCAAAACAATGACATTATGTCTAGAGCTTATAAAAGAAAAACTGTATAAGATGGGTTTCGTAAAGCTTCAAAGATATTAAGTGTGCCTAAAAGTGCTCTAGAAACATATATGTATAAAGCTAAGCTGACATATGGATGAGCAGTTGCAAGTTAAGCTTGATAGAAACCTCAAGAATTTCAGGGATTCTCCATCAAGAATCTCCTTGCGGAAGTATCGGATTCCGTACTGTTTTTGGAAAAAGGCCATTGCCATTGTCTCATTTGTTTCGAAGTAACTGTTTCTACGTTGACTCAACAGTTTCAGAGTATGTGAAGAAAAAACACATGAATTTTGGCAAGTTTTTTTTTTCCACCTATATGGAAAAGTATCCCAATCTTTAATGGCCTTCTCCGATATACAATAGCAGGACAATGTACTTTATATTTCGTTGTCCAAACGCTCATACTTGTTGTCCTCCCGTGTATATACGATCCGTGGAGTTTGGAGGAGAAAATTGTGAACAAAGAATGGGCCACATTGCAGGCGATATAAATAATCCGTGACGGTGTCTCTCGTATACTGCAGAGAAGAGACAGCTGCAGTACACGAATCGTTCTGTATACGTAGGTATATATATATACTTATATATATAGGTATATAAGTGGGCACCTGCAGCCCAGGTTATAAAGCCAAGCGCTCGTGCGTGTAATACTTTTTTTATATCTTAAGCACGAAGCGAACGAGCTTGAAGATTACTGTCGGCACTAAGAAATGACCATCGGGTAACTTAAATCGGTGAAAAAAAAACGCTTAAAATATAAATCGAAATTCTTCTATTTTGACTGCTTTTGCAAAAGAATCTCAGTCCCCATTTGAAACGCGGATCCCAAGTCAATTGAATAAGACGAGTGAGTCCATTCACAAGTTCTAAAGGATTTTGCATCATAAATTATAAGTCAGTACAATAATGTCTGCCACTGAGAGTTCCCCTTTGGCAGACATTTACCCTGTGCCAGAAATTTAATTTGTTCAAATATGTGCAGGCTTCAGAATGTAACAGCGTCCTCTCTCTCTCTATTTTCACTCTCTTTTTCCTCTTCCTTTGCGGCTGCCGCCAACTTTTATTTAACTCTATCATATCTGCCACGGGCGGAAAGAAACTGCATAACACTTTCTTGATAGATCCGGTACCGAACCAATCTCCTCCTGTGGCAATTCGAGCACGCTTGAGGCCGGTCACCGGAGGCACTTGAGAATGCATCCCTCTAGCTGCAATATAATGAGTCAGTCAGTACACGACTAAGAGGCTATCATCCACACGATGAGAAACGTCCATCGAAGGCACCTGGAGCCTTACACCGACCACTCAGACATCACGGAGAAGTGATGGATTTATGAATGTGAATTCCAACCACCTGGGATCGCAGAATGAAGAATTGCATAGATTTTGAAATTTTCATTGATCTTTGGCCGAGATTCGAATAGGGAAATACCTACTGGACCAATGACTCGCCCTAATCGTTAAAATGAAGAAATAATCTATGAAAGACATTTCACAGTAAGTGTATTTTTAAATGAAACTTCTTGACAATGCAGAATTCTACGATAAAAACAACAAAGTACTTTGAAAAGATATTGATGGGTCGTGAGTCTCTCAAACTGACTCGAACTGGAGAGAAGTCTGCGAAGCAATTGCTTTGTAGCATTGACAAACGCAAGGTTCAACTGTTCAGAAACATGAAGAAGTTATATCGTTTTACAGTTGGTGGAAAGTTTCATCGAAAATTATTATCCCCAAGGGAAATCGTCACTGCTCGTTGGATGCTCTTCCCCGTTTATATCCGGACAGAAAAGCTTCTCCAAACTCGCTGGAATATGAAACCGAAAAAAACACATGATATTCATTCTGATAAAATTGCATTTGCGTCCATATACGTGTTATTGCTTTTATCATTATTGTATCAAAAAAATAACGAGCTCGATGTAGTCGGAAAAATGTCGATGTGCGTCGAATCAGAATTTCGCTGGACATTCACAGTTTATGGACAACAATTAGTCAACCCCAAATCTATTTTGTTATGAAAATATAAATGTGAAATATTTTTCAGCGTTTTTTCAGCCCTAACTAACGATATTTCCGGCATTATTTTTGAGGGGTAAACGAAAATAAAATAATTCAGCATCGAGAAAAATGTCAACAGTAAAATTCAATTTGTCGTTGCAGTTAAAAATTCTGGAGCTATTTGGATGGAATATGGCCAGGCGTACAGTTTTTTTTTTTTTTTTTTTCAAACTCGCCGACCGTGTCACCGAACGAGTTAACACATTTAAGCGCACATATGATATGCATATACGACGAGCATCCCTTTTGGATGAGTTACTTGATCTCAGGGGAACAGGACGACCTAGAAGGTCCTCGTTTTCAAACGCGGCCCATAAGAAATAAAAAGTTAACGAGAAACTCGATGCGCCCACGGAAAGTGGCATTCAGAGTTTTGGAAGAATGGCCCGGTGTTTCGTACCAGTTCCCTACAACCCTCGGTTCTCATATGCGGTTTATATATTTTTTGTATACCGTCAACCAATATGAAGATCAGTGTTGGGGGGCATACAGGCAGCATGAGCTTGTTTCCCCTTCACAATGAGAGAGGAAGAGACAGGGAGAGAGCGAGCAACCAACCAACCGGAAGGGAATCGAGAAGGTTCTCTCGTCCCTCAATTAGCCAACTTGGTGGGATTATTGCTCAATGAGCTAATAGCCGACTTAATGAGCCACGATTAAGTACCTTTAACGGTATATAAAGGCATACATAACATATCTTAATACACCTGGCTCTGGATAGTCGTACATGCTATGCTTTATATACATTTGTATGCACGACTAGCTCATCAATGTTTAGACTAAATTGTCATCATTCATTTGTTGGTATACAATCAAAGATTTTTTTAACGTTTTCACTGATCATTGTCCTCTGAATTTAATCGATAAGCAACATTAATTAGTTAATTTTTTCCAACTTTTCATCCACTCCAATCGTTTTATCACATTAATATTAAAAAGTGTAAAGATTTAAAGCAACGGATTTTCTACAATAAAAGATGCGAGCGTAAAAAAAACGATTAGTTTCATTGTAACAATAAACCTCGCGTGTTTCGCGTGTATAACGTACGATAGGTCCATTTTGCAGCGTGTGAAAATGTATATGAAAGGAGTGAATCATGTGAACTGGTCTCGCGACAGCTTTACCTATGTATATTGCACTTTCGCTTAACGGTTGAAGAACACGCAGAACTTTTGAGCACTCCCAAACTCCGTAACCACGCTCTTTTGTTCGAGCCTTTATTTTTCATCGAGAGCAGAAGAGAAAGAGTGAGTAGGTGAAAAATAGAGTGCCGTTTCTACGGATTGTCGTTTCTTTTGTCTTTTTATCGGGCGTCCGATTATTATACACACTCAGATAAAAAAAAAAACATCACGTATAAAGTCGAGCATTTCATTTAAAAACGTCATAAATACTAATAAATATGGTATGATCGTAAAATGGGAATCCAAAAAAACTTAGGGGTACAAAAAGGTGTGTTATTTTTCGAATCGACAGAAATTAATGTGAGTTTGGTTTAACTTCTTTTTCATTTGCGATAAACGTGTGTTGTAAATTTAGACAATCTTTCCATCCTATCCAATCAGTTACGAGTGAATCTTATCAAACGAATGCAAAAGTAAATTTGCACAATGACGTTAATTCTTGCTTCCTTCCCAAACCGAAATAAAATATTAACGCAATTTAAACGTGATTCAATCTTTGCACGTTTTCAACTCGTATATCGTTTTATTCGCATTGAGTACCTATGTGAATTGAAAGTTCCATACTTTTTATTTAACGCTCAATTGTATATAGACAAACTGTTACGAAAAGTCGAATGGAATTACCAAATTCGTCAATATCGTCGTGAGTTATCAAAAATAGAGACATCAAGTTTACCTCGTGTTCATTTATTCTGATCAAGAATACCAACATCTAACCAACGTCGTTTCTCACGTTAAGCATATATTCAAAAGTTACGATCTAACGTTTCATTTCCTAAAGGGCTACGAATGATTAATTGTTTCATTATACCAAAATGTCGCGTGAAAAAAATGTTATACGAGTCTAAGCAACTGAACAAAATGTGCAGTACACCGAAATAGGTCTATTTGTTTTAAATGGACTTTTTCATAGTGACGTACAGGCTTGGGTTTGAAGCTGTAATGAAAAAGTTGTTGTTACAGTTATCGTACACAATGGTATTCTGTTTATAAAGACAGAGGAAACAGTTAGACAGAGAAAATGCCCGTGCGGTTTTATTGTCACGTGTTTGCTGCACGTGAATATATCCACACAAACATATATGAGCACCCCCGCCCTCCCGCCCCACACACGCACGCACACCTACAAAGACACACATCCGTGTCTGGTAATTCGTCGACGTAATCCATTTTGGAGAATACTGAAGCCGTAATTGAGAGAGAGAGAGAGAGAGGGGGGGGAGAGAGAGGGGGGAGGGAGAGGGAGAGGAAGGGGAGAGAAAGAGAGAAAAGAGGAACGATCGCGTTAATTATTCTTTTACCGAGATGAGCGCAGCTCGGCGGCCTCATTGTTGGTCGGCCGTGTGCATCTCTATCCATTTCACCCAAACCATGGCTATACAACGGATCAACAGCCAGCGCATATCCTGCCTCTGACAGTTCTCCTGCCGCAAATGTCCGCACCGATTAATTATAACGAGAAAAATCGCGTAATCGGACCGAGGATGAAAGAGCATTTTGCGGACACTCGTTGTCCGAGTTGCGCACGTATATGTCATTAATACGCTTCGTCGAATCAGGATGAACACATTTGCTGGTTTTTATCTTCTTTTTTTCATTCATTAATGGTGATGTGTTTCATTCGAGGTCATTCATAATTCAATCGTGGTGTTGGCGTGATAAAAAAAAACATTACATTCAAAGGTTTTCCTGCCATATAAAGTGAAGGTCAACGTTAATACATTTTTGCCCTGCAGCTTAAGTAGAGATTATGGGGCATAATAAAATATCCAATTGTCGATCGAATTATTTTTCAACGTCTATTCTGAACAAAAATGTGGTTTTTAACATCCGTTGAAATGCTACGATAGCGGAAATGTGTAATATTGTACTTAACTCTTCGAAAAGTGTACAGCGAATGAATACTTTTCAAGTAATTCTCAACAACGAAAAATATTGGTTTTTCACCATACCAATGTCCGATTTTGAGGATATTTTAAAAACAAGATCAATTTTTATGAAATACACGGCCATTGAAACAAGAAGTTTTCGCTACGACAAGAAATGCTTAAAATGAGACTTTCGTGAAAGTTTATGTACCTCGTCATTCCGGGGCTAGTTATACTCAGTTTTTTCAGAATCGATCTTCTGAGGGGTTGTGAATTTTCTGAATTTCAACGGTAAATGCAGGTCACGATTTTGTTCGGTAGAGGCTTAAAAGTATTTGAAAGCGTGCCACTTCAATCCACTCCCAAACAAACTTTGGGATTAGTCTCAATTCTTGTAGAATGCCCAGGGTAAGTCTGTGAGAAATGGCCACTGAAAAGATTTCCGCACATAAAGTTCAATAGAAATTGGCTACCTCACCCTGGGCGTGATCAAACATTGACATTTTCATCCAGCTTTGGCTCAGAACTCGGTCATTGACCGAGCTTTTGCAACGAAACTGAGTTTTATCATTTCTTTCATAGTGTTCATTAAAATTCGTTCAAGTGGAGCAATTTATTCGACTTTTTAGTTCTAGGTGAAAGATGAAAAATAAACGATATCTCGATATCAGCTCAAGGAGGTCATATTTCTATGATACCAAAGTGTTTCCCTTTTCACCATTTAATTTTGTATCGATAGCGTTTTTTTACTAGAACTTACTTACTCAGTAAAGTCCCGATCACGGGGTTATCATTAATGCATCAGGAGTTATAATTGCAAAAAATAAAAATAAAAATAAAATTCTGCGAGCTATTGCAAGTTTAGCAAAACACCATTTTTCTCGGAAATATCTCAAATTTCAAAGAAAATACATAATTATATTTCTTTCGAAAAAAATATTTTTCTACGAAGACCGTTCATCCGGAATGGTATTTTTTTATATTTGGTATATTTTGCATATAAAATTCATCGTATGAGGGAAGAATCGCCAAATTCAAAAGTCAGAGAAAGCCCGAATAACAATCGCTGTTAACGTGCACTTATATCAGCATAATAATGCAGTGCGAAGAGAAACGGCAGATAATTGCAATTGTTTTTAACAATGCGTGACTTTTAATTGAATACTTTACATGATATATTTGGCAACAAGAAGTGATGAAAAAAGCAAAGAAATTTCAAAAAATCTAGGGGATATGAAGTTATAAGGAGTCCGGTGTACGTGCGACAAATCGGGTTTAACCCACGCTCCGGGATCCCATTAGGGGTGTCGGTTGAAAGAGCTCTGTTCCCTCATGCTGTACTATTATATGCTGTAAAATGCAAACCACAGGGCTGTCGGCAGAGCCTGAAATGTGTATGTGTGTGAGCATATATATACGATTGTAGATATATACGTTTTCATATGTATACGAAGGTACCGCACACACGATGAGTTCGCCCCCTCGTTAGCGTACGTGACATACTCGTAATGACTAAATGTGAACGTCGGGGGGGGGGGGGGCTGACGCTCATACGTTCATCTCTTCTCCCGCTTCGCTTTTCTCTCTCTCTCTCCCTCTCTCTCTCTCTCTCTCTCTCTCTCTCTCTCTCTCTCTTACACGCATGCTAAACCCATCACCAAATGATATATCTGACGTGTTACCCATTACAGGGTGAGCATATATCGATAGTTGGAAAATAAAATGGTTTCATAATCACGCGGGTTGAGTGCACAAGGTTACGTTCTTTACTTGATAACACTCAATATCAAAATATACATACAAAAAAGAGAAGGAAGGATATGAATGCGATCTCACATATGCTACAATTTCTTTCTGTCAAACCTCGTGTGCAATCTATGTTTCTCAAGCACTTTCTATTCGAACATCACAGGAAGCTTGCCCATCCTCGCTAATTCTTGCTCTATAACGCATTCCTCATAACTTTTCCACCCCAGTATTAAATATCATGAAACCTACGCAGAGCGTAATGAGCATATTATAAATGCTTGAATGCTCGTTAATTGCTGTTTTATTACCTTTCGTATATGTACATGTTTCTATCCCATTTTCTCGTGCCCACAATCCTCCATTGCTATTATAGACGTGATCGCGTAAACTGTTCGATAATCACGAAGCTTAGTATGGTAATGGATAATATTTTGGGGTTGTTGCGAAATAGGTGGAAGTATCATGTTCCATGGAGCATTCAATTGAATTTTCAACTATTTAAGGTTTTGCTGAATCGTGTTTTGATGTACTTAATTAATTTCCATTACGGTTACCATTGCCCTTTTAATTATCAAGAATATAAGTGACTCAGCATTTTCGCATATTCGTCAGAATAACATTTTCAACCTCTGTACTATTTCATCGACATTAATGTGCTATTTTGAAATACTCTATGCAAACGAATCACTGAAACAAAAGGATCAACACTCTCATATTCGATTATTAATTGATTACATTATCCATTGTTGATTTCCATTTATTTCCTAATATTTTGGACTATTTTTTGACTCAACTGGAAACCATATATTGTCTTCACAGAAAATCCTTTATGTTACCGTACAAACGATGACGGTGTACATAGCACAGTCGTAAATATTGTTCATTGACACCTTTTTTGAATATCGAGACTGTTATGGGGTTTACACTGGTCCCTTACACGCGTTACCAGTGACCAATGAAGTGTGAACGGAAACCCTCTGTGTGAGTTTTCTCTGTTTTCCCAAAGACTCTATTCATACTGGTATATATCTTGTACGTTTGACAAATATATTTCGCACGTGTGGCGCTCGGGTTATGCGTTTATGGTGAATACAGAAGTGTATCCTCGATGTATAAATATCAACAGAAAAACACCCTTGCGGAATAGAGGGTTCACTCTAGGCCTCCAGCAAAGTTTCGTGAAAGGCCTGGGTTTTGACAAGCCCTCAAGTTTTTACTTTTGTTGGCATTGGATATACTATATAAATTTTCATTGGGCCATAGTCAAGTTACGAGTCCAGTTTTTCGATGTCTCGCAAACTTTTATCACACGTTTATACAACGTATTTATGTATGAATGAAATATCGCCATGTATAATGCACATAAGTCTTGGAAATGAATACGTCTTTGTATACGTAATGTGAAGAATTTCACGCCATTTTTATGTTGATAAATCCTGATTCTTTCTATTTTTGGAATTAGTCACATATGTACCTTGATACGAAAAAGCGAACATGAATTATTAGATTCTTTTTTTTCTCTATGGTGACACGCTGTTGAATTTTTGACTTGACTAAAAAATTAGCTTCTGTCTATACTTTCAACGACTTAAACAATGAACTCTTTCAAATTCTCAATAAAAATCTATTTTCGTTCGATGAGTGGCGAATTTCATTTTTTCGTTTTCATTTCTTCCCTATCTGTACGGACTTGTGACATTTTTATTTTTACAATGGTCTATTCTTTTCGGGAGCACTTTAAAAATGGAGTAAACTAGTATATGATCGATTTTTGTTACATCGACAGTTTTTGAGTCAGTACTCCACCATTGTAGTCCTAATCTTGAGAGGTCGAGGAAGAAACTTGCCTTTTATTACATTTTTTTGCCTCTATAACCTATGGATTGACCCTGCGTATCTAGGAAACTATTGTTACGACGATAAAAATGAATATAACGTTTTCACTCCTACTTATTAAAATGATATTTGGAAATTGAATGTGATCATTTCATTTTTATCATTATAAATAACAAAAACTCATAACAGCTTTACATAAAAGTCCACGTGATGAAAGAAAACGAATCATTGCGCAAAAGTGAGCTACCAAAAAAGTAAATAAATCACGAGTAATTTTAGCGAAACAGAGTTGTACCTAATGACTTAGTGACATAGAAAGGCCATAATCCTGATCATCTTTTTGTGTTTCATTTCAGACGATAAGCCCTTCCAATTATGAGCAGGTATGATATTAAATGAGTATATTTGTATGTCTATATCGAGGCGTGCATTGTATTCTATAACGTGCTGTAAGCTCTCCCCTGTGTTATATAACAGCGTCACTATATTTGCGCGTTCACCACGCGGTATTTCCTATTTCATGCTCACACGTCAAAAGCTCTCAGCTATATATGCTCAACTACCCTCGTTCTTCTACGCGCCCTCGCACATTATTTGTTCGTAGAAATTACTTTCAGAGCGCGTGCTTTCGGTCACTGCGCTCCCTTCATCATTATACTATACACATATGAACATATCACGAGTTCCTCAACCCATACTTTTGTGTAAAGAAAGTAGGAGAAGAGAGAAAAACAAAAGTTCTTCACACTAGAACCTACAGCAGCTTCAACAAGGTTGTAACTTTTCTCAAGTTATACATCAGGTGGGTTGAACGAAAGGAATGATGCCTCTGCCAATAAAACTTTCAATAAAATCAGGACTAGACCTTTTTCTTCTTTTCGAAACGAAAGTTACTGAGCTTCGTTCCATACTTTGCGGCAACTTGTGAGGAAATAAGGTTTGAAGCAAATTGTTGATTTATTTTTCTCTTAGTACATGAATTTTTTCCATAAATCATGATTTTATGTCTATGTACCACCGAGCATGTAATAATAGCTGGATAAATTGTATAAATCACTTACGAAGAAAAAAATATTATTACTTTTTTTGCCCTTGAGTCCCCCACAACGAGATTTTCTTATCCAACTCTGAGCTATGACATACTGCTGAAATGTCGATTAAACTAAATGAAAGTTTGGGTTACGGAAAATTTCGTGTGAAAAAAAGATCGGATCATTGTGTCGTTCACTCGTATCAGACATTGATTTTAAGATAATTAGTTTTTCCCTTAATTCACGCGGGAAGTCGATAATTCTACGAGTTTTGTGGAAACTCTGCTTGGAATAATCCGACCCCGATCACGCAGTGATGAGTTCACTTCTTTGGGCTTTTTTCTCCCGTTATTTTCTGACAATCGACAGCATGTTTGGTAAGTTTGCTCCAATTTTTCAAGTACTCAACTCATCCAACTCGACTCGAGTCTTTTTTTTCTCTCTTCAGGCTACTATCTCGTTATAAAATATACATATGTATCTGCATGAGTAAATGGAATGAGCGAGAAAGAGCAAGAGGGATATGATAATATTATGGTTTCATTGAAGGACTCCGAGCAAAAAATGCGGATTCAAGTTATGCAGACGTACCAACGTGTTCCTCGTCACCTTTTTTCCTCACTGTAATGAATCCTACTTAGATAAATGCAAAACTCAATGCACACATAAATATAATGTAAGGTATTCCGTACTATTCTACCTGTAGAAAACAATTAAAATAGATTTGGTTTTTTTTTGTGACATCATGTATTAAAATCGTTTGAATGGATTCTTTTTATTTGTTTATAAATAAAATATAACAGGTACTCATTGCTCCATATTTGAATCTCCATATTTGCGAGACCGTCAAGATACAAGTTATGATAGTTAATGATAGAAGTTTCGACGAATGAAGCATAATACGATTTTCGAGATCAATAAGTTGTGCTTTTCAGTGCAATATTGAAAAAAAAAGATCTCTGAAAAACTGCAACATATTAAATTTTTGATGCTTGAATAGTCTCCGTACAGGGGAACTGAATCGTGAGAGAAATTTCTCTAGGGCTTTGACCTCTCAACTTGGCGGGTTCGCAATTTCTTGGTTCAACTACGACTAAATGTGTTCACTGAGATTTATAGAGCTATACATTTTCGCGTATCCATGTATGGACAGTCGAGCTTTGACACGACTTATATTTTTGCGCGTGGAAGAAGAAGAGCAAGAGATGGTGGCCACCTCCTGATACTAAAAAGCTCTAAGGGCCGTCGTTGGTCGACTAGGCGCATGCAAAAGATAGAGACGTTGCCCTCGGCTATGTACATTTGCCAGTTCTGTCAAATAAAGGGTATGTATCCGTATATTTGAATTAAAGAGCAACGAGAAGGCAACCGTTAAATCTTCGTCAAGACTGTTCCATACAATTTTTTACTTTTTCTCATTATTTTTTCTACAACAGAATTGTGGGTGCTGAAAAAACTCAACTAATAAAATTCGATACACGAACATCATTTAAATTGAGTTTTTAAAAGTTTCGTTTTTCTGTGCAACCGAAATGCACGAACGAAACAAAAAAAAACAGTTTTTACAATAAATATGTTCAACCTTTGTTGTTAGCGAAAAATTTTTGGTCAATGTTTTGCTTCATTATCTCCCCATATCTTAAACTGCTGCAGAGGGAATCAGTACTTGGATGGGTGACCACTCAGCTCATGCACCTATCGCTGAACGCGACATTTTTTTCTCGCGGTTTCTGTTAGTGTCAAGCAATTGAAACATAGCCACGAATATCGTCGGGGGGTTTTTAATAATTTTTCTGATGAATGAGGCACGATAGTGAATCAGAGAAAAATAGCCGCGAGCGATTCTGTTTTGAGATATCATGCAAGAACGTGGAGTTCAGTGATGTAAAAAAAGAGTGGGGCTAAATTGATGGGATTGGATTGTGAAAATCTGAAAACGATACACACGCATACAGGAAAATGAATAATACAAATATTTAAATATTCAATTATTCAAGATTCAGTTAACAAAGTAAAATGACAAATCATTTATTCAAAGCCATGATTGGTGCATGAGCTACCGAACGAATTGTATATACATACACTCGTTCGCTCAGTATTCCGCTGTGTGTTTAAATGAACAACGCGAAGTGAAAGTCATGTGTCATTAGAATAACGACATAAGGTTTCATATAGAAATTTTGAACAAAAAAAACTGCAATAACAGAGCCAAGGTCTCGAAAATCATGAAACAAATATTATATTTTTCATGAGCAAGAGTGAAAAGTTACGGGATAAAAAAGAACAAGCCCAGAGGCGCTTGGCGCCATGTGTGAGACGATAACACGATATCGTTTCGAGAGCATTTCACCTGGGGTTGGATGAGCAGCTACAGTATATGTATATATGAATTCCTGTGAGTATAGATGTATGTATATATACATAATCGGTTCGTATAACCTATCGGAGAAACAACTCTTTTCTCTCGAGTGTGAAAAAGTCTAGCCTCTTCTCCTTCTCCCTCTCTTTTCCGTCGGCTCGTCTCACTGCCAATTCCTTCGTCCTACCTCATCGATACCGGAACGTTACGTATCCCGTTTATCTACTGGATACGTGAGAGGAAAACTATAGAACGAGCCCTCCTCTCCTTCTCGTTTTCCCTAGTGTGTTCTCTTTTCTTTTTTTTTTTTTTTTTTATCTCGCTTCTTCCCAACGGGACGACCTTACATCCTCGTATCTCGCGATGTATAAAAGTATCGGCTTACCGCTACGGCGAATATGATGCGCATCATGCACTTTCTTTCACACATGCATGCGAGAGCCAACGATACCACGAGAACCGAAAGAATCTGCGGTAATAACACAGCACGTAGCCTTTTATCGCTGACAATTAAAGTATCAAATAGCCGAGTATGAATCTATAGGTAATGGTCGCACTTGTGATACGAATAAAAATTGAAAAAAACAGCGTTCCAAGTTGAATAGTCAATTTAATGGAGACTTCAATTCAAAACAAAAGTCTCAACGCTCATAAATGTTATTAGCGTTTTTTCTATTCAACTTGCATCTTTCCCCAGTCCGATGAATTAATATTCGATAGAAAAATATTTTTTCACGATTGCTATTCGACTTTGGCACAACGTATCAAATACAGCCTGTTTCTCCAAGAACGCGGTTTCGAAAACAAAACATCTTTTCTTTTTGATCCACGGCGTCGAGTCACTACCGCGTCTCCTGATGTTTTTTATAAGCCACTAAAAGATTTACAACTATCGTGGCGGATGAAATAATAAATTACATGTATTGAATCATCCAATTGATTTATTCGTCGCGTATAGTTCCGATAGCTGTGAACTAGACGAAATTCCAAAAAATTATGGGAGCTTTTCAGAACCGCATGTAAGTAGAAAACCGATAAACATTGCAAAAACAAAAGAAAATAAAAGAGAAAAAAATTTCAGTAGTGAGTCCCTAAGTTTGGGATCTAGGATCTGGCAAGATCGTGAATGTCGAAATGATATCTCTGAATTTTATATCTTTGGCCCTCGGAGATTTGCACTCGGTGGGAAACTATAGCCTCGATTTTTCTTTTCCTCACACACTGTCTCTCTTCGTAAGCTTTTTGTTCCTTATTCGCTATTCCTTGCGTGCATTCTCCGTGTGCATTCTTTTCTGGTACTATTTCGCATGTTTTGCTGTATTTCTTTGAGAGACCAGAAAAACAGTGAGAACCGTAGACTCTCTCGCATCGCGTAAAGTCCCATCGAGGAACATATCCCTTCACCTTTACGAATAGCTGCGCGCTTTTTTGTGCTCGCTCATGTAGATAAAGTGTCACGTATACATATACATGCAAACATACGCGCCTCACCGTAGATATATAAGAATATATTCGGTACGGACACATATTCTAAAGGTCGAGTAAAACGGTAAATTCGCTGGTAACGATTTACAAAATACGTACAAACGTTGGGATCAGCAGTTACAAGTGAAAAGGCGTAAAATCTAGACACTTGCAAAGACAAAGTAGAACAAGCGTGGCTTTATTTCTGTAAAGGAATTCTACGCGAAGGTGAATTCACATCGTCCATGCGCTACGTACAGTGGGCTAACTCTTAAATGTACAATTTAGCCGGGTTATATACATACAGCCTTCCTCATCTTCACCGCATTTAAACCAAAATTGGTTGAGGTGAACGGGCCAAAGTCTTGACGTTATATATACATACTAGCGAATATCTTCACTGTACGTATATATCTATATTGTCTTTTATTAACACAAGGACCAACCGCAATCGAAAATTTGGGTGCCATTATTCCTTTCCCATTCCTGATGTTTCAGGTGTACGTATGTATATGTATAAATGTGTGAATGAATCTATTAGATATCTAGATTTTCAGCCTCTTCATTTAGTAGGTATGCTTGAGAATGAATGACGTAACATGTATTTTGGTAAATGGGAGAGAACAATTTGACTTCGAAGGCAAATTGTTGCGAGAAATTATCACGTGAGGTTGGAAAATTTACAATAGAGGGAGATTCGCAATGTTTCGGGGGATATATTAATTTTACCAGGAGAATTCATTCAAGTTCACTATAGTGCCCGATTGTTTCTTCAATGCCTGTCAATCGGTCTCCTTCCTTCTATACTTTCCGCAATAGTTTCAGAGTCTAGAAATTACTCACTGCAAATTAAAATTCAATTTCAACGAAGGGATGCTGAAGTGTTTACATTGTTCGTTGCACACATGGTTTATTGAATTCTCACACCATCAAAGTCATGTTACGGTTTCGGAAGTATTGGATGAAAAAAAAACTGAACTACGACATTGAATTTTGCATCGTTGGAACGCATCAAGAAATTTTTCTTTTTTTGTCTCTTCGAATTTTTCACTCGGATGGTTCAATTCTTTGAGGCTGGAGAATTACGTTAAACGAAAATGTTCTGAGAAGGAAAGGTTTCTTCTGCTGATAGAAACGAGCAGAGGTTTCGATTTTGAGAATTTGGTGGCTCTTTAGAAAAAGAGACTTATTTTAGTTTATCATTTATTCATTTTCCCTCTGCTCTGCATACATCGAACGCTCGATAGTATTTTTCCCAATCTCGTTAGTTAATATTTCTCCCGATTCGCCGTATATATAACGGGAATTTTATCCACAAGGCAGCGTTACTCCACACAGTTTGTACCGTACGTAAACTTGCAAGATCTTAACAAAACAGTTATCATTCGACAGCTTGCCCAATACATACCGAAGGTATTAAACGACAATTGAAAATATCACAAAAGCTCGAAAAGATAAGATAAAAGACAACATGTTGTTTGAAAATGATAAAATCTTGTGGTGTTGGTTTTTCGAATGTTCATTTGGTACGAACGAGATCCCGAGACTCAAATCGATACAAAAGCGCACTGTCGGAAGCACCAGGCTGATCGGCTTCTAAACACATTAAGACGAGTCCAGCGAGTGAAAGAGAACGGCTGACTGAGTTAAATTGTATCCTGGTTTTCACGCAAGATACCGACATACATAGAGAGCAAAGCGAGCTAAACTATCGGAGCTAAATCCAAGCAGGTGGACTTCTCGTTCGAGGATTATTTGCCAGTGTCCTGGTGGACTGCTACGTATTTCCTGCTCTCACATACATGAACTCACCGACATGGCACACAGAACAATTGGAGTCTTGAACGAAACGGCATAATCCACGTTTCTGTAAGCATTGGATCTGGTCGCAGCGCCCCTTTGTTTCCAAACAAGCGTTTGATATAAATGTGTATCTGATAGATCCCTGGTTTCGAGTGGTTACACACGTCCAACGGACTGACATTATACACAAAGGCCTGTAATCTTCATACATATATGTACTAATATCGATCGAATAAGAAAGCCTGAGGCTTTTCAAATCGGTTCTCTGTAGGATTTTCGGGTGTACACAGATGGGCAAGATCACTAGTCATCATCGAATTCGAATACATCGCCCTTTGCCACTTCACAAGCAGAGATGCACATATGTGCATCTATGTAAATAACAGATGTTATAGGTGCCAAAGGCTCAGACAGTCGTAATTTAAAGAGCTGAACGTAATTTGTTGAGACCTTTTGTTTCGTGGCAATCAATAATCGTGTATGTGCGTATTTGCTATTTAGTGTATGTGTACGATGCGCGTGGGAACACTTCTCGGAATGGACCATGTCCATTGTGCATCGCAATGCTAAGGTCAACCACTGCTTTGCTCAGGTAGCCCTTCCGCTTCCCGGATTTAGGTCTCATTAAGTAGATCAAGTAAATTACGATTTTCGGAGTACTTGGCAATTCTACTTTGTGTTTTAACGACGTTGGACAACATCTACGTTTACACTGCGGATTTGATGACCATTTCCGAATCCTGACATCGGATTGTGCTTGGATAAATTTCCAAGCAGGACTCGATGTGTCTTTTTCTCTCGTTCGTCACCTCCCTTCGCCTCTGAATTCGTTCCAGAGTTGGGAGTTGATGGTGTAAGGGCACGATACGATGAATCATACGTACGTACGAGCACGCGATTCAAATCATCCTCGTGTTCTAACAATTTAGTTCTCGTGTGGATTTCAAAACGAGACCAGAATCTTAATGAGACTGAAAGAAGCAGCGTTCAAACCGAACTCTCTTATTCGTTCACACTTCGACGTATCGTACTAAAGTTTTGTGCAGAGATTCTTCAATATATTCACTTTCGTTATCCGCTGAGTGCGATATCTCTTTGAAGGTTTTTTCGTGATATGCAAGGGCATTATTCTCAAATTTATACCATGAATGCATCAGTCAGTGAGTTTGCCGAGTGGTTAACAATGCCGCCAAGGTTTGTGATAAGATAACCATTAGGCTTTGGATGCATACATATATTCGTATAGACAGGTGCACTAATACCGCTACTTTAAATCGTCCAGAGTTAAAAAGTTTGGACTAAAATGCATGAGCGACCGAGTGAGAGAACGGAAGGCAGAGAGAGAAACAGAGGCGTGAATGAGTACTACGTATAAAAGTGGGATGAAATAGGTAAAATAAAGGTACTCTGTAAAGTTCCTTGGTGTGGACTGAGTGGGGCAAAGTTCACGAGTCAGAGTTCTCCAAACGAGTTCGATTTCCAATGAGATACGTTTTATTATGCCATTTCAGCAAATCGTTCCTATTAGGGTACCCTATCGATTTATCAAGCCTTGTGTGCTCACCAATAGAATATGTAGTACGATGTGACTGTGTAAAACGTTTTTAGCTACATGTTGAAGAGATTTGCAGCGCTACAAAATGGTCGTTGTGTACATAAGTGTGCACATATATACATATGTACTATGGTAACATACGCATGTTAGGTGAGATTTTTCTATCGATAAAGTGGTGTTGGTGATGCTGTAGGAATATAAATAATTACCCAATTTGGTTCACCGGACAGACCAGTCTCAGAGCGAATGGAGTGTACAGTCGATTCTGACGGGGTTTTTCTCGATTTTCCGTGCGGGGCGTATTCTTTTTTGTCCTTGTCTCTTATTCGCTCCCTCTCTCTTATTCTGTGTGCTTTTCGATCGGGTGCTCAACTCAAGCCATTCAGCAAACCGATCCTGCCACTGAAAAAATAGCCCGGCATCCACACGTCGAATCGAATCTTTTCTCTCTGCCGTGCAATGTGTACGTATATATCTATTAGTTGTAACACGGGCGTTTACTGGTGATTTATTTGGCTACGTTTTCCTCTCGATACAAAGTGCTTGGCTTTCTTCCGCGTCCCGTTTTCGTTCGTCTCTGGTAAGAGACGTTCTTACATATATATATATAGACATCCGACTCAGCATTGCTATACCAACGCCTCCGACAACGACAATGACGATGCCACGCATTCTTCCGATTAATCAGGATTTACAGAGCGACCGTCGCCAGGGGGAAAACTCTTGGGATCAGCGCGCGCAGCATCGCGACTCCGGCAACTTTTTATTTTTACTTTTCCATTCGAACGTCATCCCTCTAGCTTCCATCACACTTAAACCCTTACTCAATCGACATATCGACTCTTGGAGATTACGGACGTATCACTTTACATCAAAACGTTGCTAGGGGCCAAAAAGTGTTGTCAAGAACTTCGATAATAATGTGATTTTGATTCATGCTTTGACTCCAATTTAACTTTAGATTAAAAATCAAATGATCTTACTGCATGTAAGGGAAAATAGAAATTAACTAAATTTTCCACCAATATTTAAATTGCGTTACTAAAGTTTGAATCTTTCCAAGGTAACGAACATTATCTTTCAATTCATTATTATTTTCGCGTTTCCGAAATTGTCTCAATTTTTTCTGTTTTATATTTCGTTTTCAAATGCAGAATAATGTTCAATTACCCCGTAGCATTGTAAAAGAATTTTCGAGCCCATAGATCGAGGAATTTTGCATAAACTTTATCCAGGCGTGACATTTTTTTTAGACAAGGTCAATTTCCAAGTTTTAGTGTGCAATTTGAAGATAACTGAAGCGCACTTCCCCGTGAGTTCCTTTACGTACACTCTTGTTATTGCTAGATCAGACTTGCGTGCGGATTGGTCTAACGGAAAATATGTGCTTATATGGACATTTGAGATCTTATATCTTGAATGTTTGAGTGTGAGGAGGGGTAGATTTGATCGCGATGAGAAGAGGAACCGTCGAACGCGGAGATGGCAATTCCGGTGAGAGAAAGATAGGAGGAGAAAAAGAGACCGGTCGGTCTGTATGGTTATTACCATCAATAATGGCAATTTGGTTTGCAAATGGTTCGCAACGTGGCCCGAGCCTGGTGGGCCGTCGAGGCTTTGCCACAGAGACACAGAAGGAGGAATAGATAGATCGAGAGGGAGAGAGCGAGAGCGAAGCATCCGGAATTCCTGCCTACAATTTCCCTCGATTTCGCCCTGTGGTCGTGCCCCACAGAGAGACAGTATAGTACACTTTCGCTCGGCGCCTCTTCCCCGCCCCGTTTTCCCTATCCCAGCCGTGCATTCAGCTACATTGAAATGCCTTGAGTCAACATTTGCGTACGCTCACGCAAATTGATTTTATTCAAATCCAAAGTGGAGCAAGAGCGAATGGAGAAAGAGTAGATGGAGAAGAAGGAGGAGGCAGGGGCGGTAGAGGGGATGAATTGAAGTGAAAACGTAAGTAACGTGCGCGATTGAAGCTAAAACGTCTTTGCGGAGGAGGGTCGGTCGTGAAGAAAGAAAAAGGCGGAGATAACGGGAAGAAGGAAGAGCCTGTCGTTTAATTGCGTTATCTTTAACGGCAGCGTGGAGGGTAATGGAAATGATCGGTACGCAAACCAGCTGGCGAACGCACCGTACTTATCCTTATATTACTTTAACGATAGAAGTCACCTCTCTATAGGGTTCTCCGTAAGTTTTTTTCCTCTTCAAGCGCGCGCACACACACATGCACAGAGACACGGCCACAAATGTATTATATATAAACCGGGAATATGTTGTCGTTTGGGAAAGTGCCAACATCCCTCCGTATGTCCTGCTCCCCGCGGTGCACCACCGATCCGTGTTAGGGACCTGAGAGAAAAATCGAAGAACCGCAAATACGGAACGTGCGGTACACTCCCTTGCGGTCTCATAGCTGTATATGGGAATGATCATCAAGACACTCCGCAGACGAGTAAAAAAATACATTCTTGCAACTCTGCACGTAATTCTGCACTCTGCTTAATGATCATCGTAGCGGCATTCCGCAATAGTGAAGAATTTTTGGTATTTCCGTAAGGATCAGTGGAAAAGGGAATGAGTTCAGGAAAAGGGAGAGAAAACGTGTAATTGTGATTACAGGAGGTCAGGTTGCTGAATGATTCGATCCCATGCACGTTCACGAAGCTCCGCAAGCTTCCGGCGAAGATAACCCCGGCGCGAATACGTTCGAATTCACCTTCAAACCCCACAGCAATTTCGTTAACGATTCCGAAAGTATATAACCACTCTGTGGGGATTGATAAGCTTCTGGGTTCGAGAGACACCGTGCGAAAGAGCCTGAATCTGCGGTGAACCTTGAGACAAACTATTGGTGGGTTCCTAACCCCTTCTTTGACACAATGGCTCGATCTGGCATAATCAAAATAAAATTAGTCAGGGATAATGGTCGGTTAGTTTCGGTCTTCTATGTACTTTTGACGTCCATCTTTTTTTTCTTCCTCATCCTCTCTTTTTCCATCTACTTTCTGCATAGTATATACGACTACAGTTATTTTCATTTTACTAGCTGAAATTCCTGCCCTCACTTTCCTCAATATCTGTGATCCTTTTTCACAAAACTGTTCACAAGAAGATCTTTGCAGGTCGACGAACGCAACGATCGAAACTACACCCTTATCGTAAAGATTCGATCTCTTCTCTTCCTTCTCTTACTCTGTCCTTCTTCTGTGCGGAAACGACAAGGATATCCCCGTGAGCCACTTTAGAGATATTCTCGATTGAACGGTTAAGTGCTATCGTTACGAATCAACGAGGCGAGCACAATTTAAAAGCTCGGATAGTGGCGAGTAGAGAAGCCTCCGAAGAGTCTAAAAGTTGGTTTCATTCAATTTTTTTCGAATCTCATGAAAGTTGCATTCATGGATATCATAAAACTTTTTTTTTCCGCCAACTCTCTGAGAGCCCTTTCGGTTAAGCTTTTTGCAAGCTTTTCAAAGGGACATTTAGTTGCCTACTTTTTTTTCATGGACTATTTCTTGACTTTTATTCATATACGGGTCGCAATTGAAAGGATTCAAATCAAACTGCAATATGTTTATTCTGTTCGCATAAAGTATGCAATGTAATGACTAAGGGTAGAAATGCACGTTCCTCGAAGATATAAATTGAACAATTTTTGCATGTTCCCATTTAATGTTTTTTTTTTTTCTTTATTCGTTCAATATTTGTGGTTCAAATGTTTGATTCTACGACGTAATGTATTGTCGAAGGTGAAATCCAAGTAGTGTTGCCGGCCCATCCGTATATCTACAGTACAGACTGAATATGGTCGTTTGTTATACGATATCTACGTGCTTCGAAAATTTCAAATGCAGACCAAAGGATGTCTACTTTCTCACCATCTCTCGACTATCGCATATTCCTTATGTGTGGAAGGTGCGTCCGGGTTGTCGACGTGAACGTGTGGTTCGTCTATGTAGAAGCGCGCATAGCGCCACAACCCACGCGCGAGCCCGTTTCCCGCTCGACGAGTTTAGATTAGTTTAGTTTAGTTCGCAACGAGTCTCACCCGCCGCGATTAATCCGCAGCCCGTGGATTTATGGTTCGGGCACGGTCCCTCGTTTCTCTTCGTCACGCGTATACAATATATATATGTATGCGTGTGTGTTCGTGTATATGGAACTAACGCTAAAATGTATAATAGCTACTTTCTGAAGGGGAACCAAAAGCAAGTAGATACAGCGGCACTTACTGTGTACGATACCAAAGTGCGGAGGTGCAAACAGCTCTCGGTTGTATTTACAGACTATTCGGGACGTCAACAACCCCTCTTACTTGATCTACCGATATGCTTGTCGGAAGGCCAACATATAGATCTGTGTTCATAGCCGTTGTATTATACAAGAAAAATGCGATAATTATCATATGATTCAAAAAATTGAACCGTTTAACACAGTTTAGGTAATTCTAAGGTTGTAAATCTATTGATTAATCTCGAAAGTATACGAGGCAAAACGTTGAGATTAATTTGGGTTAACAATACACGCAGTTAGTATGTTTTCTTAAGAAAATAATATAATGAATGTTTATCCAGCTGCGAGCGACAGAAGAATCTGTAAAAGACGTACATTCGTCTAGTATAAGGAGAAAGAAAACAGACTGCAGGGGATTCCTAGTCAATTTCGAGCGACACGACCAGGCGCAAAAGATTGCGAGAGAATAATTTCTATGCGACGGACAGCGTTCGTCTGTCTTATTTCGCTACGTTCCATGTGTGCTTTTACACGTGCTTCGAGAATTTCTAAATGTTAGCAGTGGAGGCAACAAAAAGTGTGATCGGAATCCGGTTTCAGTCGAGCAAAGAATCATGAATGAAACCGAAATAGAGGAACGAATTTTTTTTGATGCAGCAATGGAGTACGTAATTGGTAGAACTGGATAATCCGATCGAGCATTGTGTTTCTCGAGTAAATTGACTTCATTACACTTCTCTGTTAGACTAACCATTCCCGCTTGGGAGCAATTAAAAGAACCTTGATCTTTCGCCATTATGCCGTGGATTGTTACGACCGTTCGAAAACCAATATCTACTTTGAACGACTTGACAAATTCGATGCGGAATAACAACGAGTTGAAAACGAGACTCTTATTTCTACTACTTGAATTGCTATCTCTTAGACGCAGCTTGATTGTCCAATGGGTTTTATTGTATCACGAAAGGATTGGAAGTTTAATTTAGCTCTGAATGAGGACGGAAAAAAATTACAGCTATCTTATGAAACTGATGTGATTTTTTTCTAGTAGCTCTGAAAAATACTCCCACCATAGAATCGTGTAGAATTTTTGTTTGGTTCAAAGATTGTTGATTGTTGATATCAACAGAATCTAACAACCCAAAAGAAAGGTAACGGTTTGTCACTGATAACTTGAAAGGTTTCCTCAGGGTTCTCTTGTCGTTTCTAGTGAGCTTCACGTCGAGTATGCTGACGGCCTCGGCTTTATGGGAGGTTAAACCAGCCATTTCGGCGTTCCGCGAGAAACGCCAGTGGAACTTAGCATCGTGCGACCACTCGTCGTCACGATGTTATTATGTATCATGCCCAACCGTATATATGAATGTACATACATTCACAGAATTCAGCACAAGAATCCTGCGAGTTGACATTTCAGTTAGAATCCTCAAGAGATAGGGTTCCTCTGACCTCAACTCGTAAACTGTCAGGTATGGATATGAGGATGCTTTCTCAACTCGTAAAGTTCCTCTCGAAATTTGCGTTATATTAAGAAGTTTCGTATTATAATTACGTATATAATACTTGAGCATTATGCATACAGAAGTCATTTGCATCCATCAGGCAATCAAAATTAGATCGAGTGCTAATGTATTTCAATAAAAGAATATATTATTGGAGATAAAGTTGAATATGCAGAAAATTGGGGCACAAAACACGTGTAACGGAAAACCAAAGATAACTAAACATGATTGGAACTCTCTACTACCGCGTTTTTCATAAAGATCGAATTACTTAATAATTTTACCGAACATCTAAGTGCCCTTCAATGATTCTTCCATGAATGGTTCTCTAAAAATATATCCATATTTTCTTAACCCTCTTTCGTTTGATCTTCATCTCTTTTATCGTCTTTACATATGAAGCTTCGTCGATATCGAATCTTAAGGGAGTTTCTTATGTGTCACTTTTTTCTGGGCGAATTGGATTTGTATACATGCTTGGTTCAAAATATATAGTTCTGGGAGAAGATAAAGGAATAATCATTGATCGTACGTATTGTTGATACCGAACAAGGTCGTAGGATGCTTAGACATCAATGGCACAGAATTTTGATGATCGGAATCTTACAACTAGGGTTTGGCCCTTGGACGATGCTGAACTATAGCACGAATCTCATCGCGAACAATAGATAGTACATCCCAAATACATGGCAGGATAGACATCGAGCAAAGCTGAGGAAATGTGTGGGTCGTGTGTGTCTGTGTGCGTGTCAATGTGTGTTTGTGTGCGCGCGCGTGTGACTGAATATACCCCTTTGTTTCTGGTCTACACGAGGTAGGGGTTGGTGGAGGAGGAGATTGTGATTATCGAAGGAACGGAATCCAACTCGGCTAGTCGTGTGGCGTGTACCAGGGAACCAAGGTTGTCTCAGCTTCGTAACCCTCCGTCGAATGAGACCGCGTCGTAGAGACTGCTTCGCCCAACCTAACCCGCTGTCTTCCAAAACGCCACCCTTTTCCCCTCGAGCCTTGGGTTCCGCGTGAAGGATTCACTCGGGTTTGTGCGTAAAGAGAACCCTTCAGGGCTTCGCGATCGCTCTTCTCCCTTTATAGACGCTCCGGCAACACGCTTTTGCAGTTACATAATACCCCAACAAGACCTTTAGTTAAAGTGTGCGTGCTGCGTCTCTTACTCAATATGTATACATATTACACAGATCCGCGAACACCCGCATTTCCTTGTCGTCTCGATTCAGCCAAGATCAAATACAAGTACAGATTTCGGCATCTTCCAGAGGGAACCGCGTATATATAAGCGACTTGTCAAATGTATATAGAGACAGAGAGAAAATGGAAGATAAAGTAAGGGGTAGCGACAACGGACAATTTATTTTCATTATCGTACTTTGCCAACCGCCCGTTACGCGGGCAACATCAAAGGAAGATGTCAAGGGCATGAGAGAAATGGAGAGGCTGTGGATAAGCGATAGAGGAATGACAGCAAGATGATGAGGACCGATTTTTCACAGTCTGTTCTAATGAGTAACTCAAGTGCTTTCGAGAGCTCCACCGATTTATCACAGATTTTACTATTATTGTTTTGAAACTACTCTAATTTAGCTTACAGCATTAACTACTCGCGTTTCAAGATCTTGAGAAAAGTTCATACTGATATCAAACAACAGCTTCGTCCATATGCGTGTTCAATTTAATTATAAAAAATCATGATTTTGAAAAAGTTTTGTGTCTTTCTACATTACTATTGTCAGCAAACCGTTGCGACGGTTAACCGTCGTCGTGAAGATGGGGGAACGATTTCTACTCACAGACTTGTATAGATAGTTCGAAGATTGAGATAACGTATCGAGGTTTCAAAGGTGTACCACAGACGAACGAAAACTACCTTTCTTCGAGTTAGAGGGTTAAGCAACGATGTCAGCCGTAAACCATAGCAGAAATCTCGGCAATCCACCCACGAAAAACGCGCATGCCACTTTCTTGTCTGACGGCTTCGAGCGATGGATTCATGATTGGCCATCTGTCCAGCAGAGTGATGGACATTATATGGATATAAGAACTTGTCGACGAAATGAACTTGTCTCAAGCTCCGGCTATGTTTTATTACCCTATAATTGAGTTGTTATTACTGAACTTTTTCCCCGTAGTGCTTAACACGGGGAACCGTTACCCGTGATTACGCTGAAGTTATTGGTTGTGACGAAAACAGCGAATTTATTGAGCTTTATGAATAATTTAATTGAGAATGGTTTTGAATGGATTTTTACTAGACCGTGGAGGAGATTTGGAGTGTATTTTTTGTTTTGCTTTATCTCGGCTCCCTGTGGATGAGCATACAGGTCCGGATATTCCCTTCTGGTATAGCAAAGTGATATTTCTTCATACATGAAAATATCTTTGAGAAACTTCTCGGGGCTTCCATCGTTAATAATGCATACGAGAATAGGCATAATTTATGAAACAAAAAGACTAAATGTACACGAAAATTTATGAGTATAAACGAAATTTGAATGAACTTTCAACACGTTAATCAATTTTATCATTGAGAGATAATCCCTTTTTGGATCCTGGCCAGTCTTTCACATTTGTGCGGTTTACACCTTCTGTCCTCTTCCTCTATCTATTCAACGTCAGTTACTCGATGAAACACTCGATGTTCTCTACGTTAAATAATGGTCCAGCGAATGCACTACGCTCTGCGGTAAAATGCTCCCCAGATTTTCTCTATCCACGAGGAAAAACAAGCCAGCAGTGCAGGAGTACTGGTAAATGGGTATAGGAAAATATTCAGAGGTTACAGAGAATAATACGGACAAGAGATGAATACTATTGACGAAGGAATGATAGAGCTTGGAGTGTTTTACTCACGATTGCTATAGACCCGTATTTTCCAGGTCAGCAACGCAAACCATGGATCCTAGTTACTTCGTACTGTAATAATTCGACAATTTGGTGCTGATGGTTGAATGTTCAGGCACCGCAAAAAGGTATGAGGAACCGTGTCAATGCTGTGTTTGTGATGAACCGAGTAAAATATGTGGATACCTGAATATTTATATTTTTGTTTTTATACAATATGAAAAGTTATGAGAACCAAATTTGTGCATTTGAGTTTCAATTTCGCGACTAATATCGTTCTTTTACTGGCGGAAAACGAAGGCATCAATATTTTTCATAACGTAAATTCGAAAAAAAAAGAAGTTGATCTTTTTAAAACGCTTTAACAACATATACATGAGTATATTGACGGGTTTTTGCACGGCACTTTCCTGTAGCTTCCTGGATCCAAGATTCTGCTTATCTTTATTACTCAAGCTCGAATATACTTCGAATCACGATAGGAAAGAGGCTCCAGTGAACGTACAGAATTTGAGAATGGTACTCATCAACCTACGAGGCACGTACATATACGTCTATACAGTCCAAAAGCGCGCTCTCTTTCTCTCTCTCTCTCCTTCTCGCTTCCTAGATGACTCCTCTAGATATTGGTACAGCTACTGTGAGAGGGAAATGCGAGGATTTTTCTGCCAGTAGAGGGTAAAACATCGACATACATCGCGGAGCAGTATATTTACTTAGCAAACACTGTCAGGCGAAAATTCCGATTCAATTCTGCGCACAGCCCACCACAGGGGCTTAAATTTAGAGCAGGTTGAGAGAGAGAGAGAGAGACGGAGAATTTCCATGTGCTAGACCTTGAATCTCTCGCATAGTGGATTTCGATTGCTGTATCTGCTGTTTATAGCACACAAAGCCAGGGCGCAGTGTTCACATTGCAAGCCCTCGGGCTTTCGAACCGTGAACACATGACGTCACATTTTATTCTATTTTACTCTCTTTACTAAAGATATTTCCAAAAGTTTGGGTATGCAATATACGAAATTTTATAAGACGAAATTAAATGTGATAATATAAGTATGGCTAATAAGTAGAAATCCAATTTTATGCAGCTGGCAGATACTCTGATAAAATCTAGCAGCGACTGTATACTTGAAGATTATTTCTCAGACAGATGAAAAACGAAAGTTATGAATTCCCTTGTGATCAGCTGATGAAAATCGAAGATTATAAACGTGAACAGTGGAAAATAGAGACTGGAATAGTGATAGTATTGTGATAATAATGAAATCAAACTCATCTCGTGGTAAGATGCGTCCGTATGGGGGGAACCATCATTTGTTCATCTCCGCATCAAGTTAAAATGGCACATGAACGCTGTATACACACACGTGAATTTAATGTATATCTTTATCTCCGTACCCCTGGTTGCGAGAAGCCTTAATTAACGAGTTAAGAACGCAAAGCTATGGCGCCATAAAAGCCACGAGAAATAACGACGTAGATAATACCAACACACGGGCTCTAACGCCTGTGTGACATGTGGTGAAAAGTGTGGGTAGTTGTTTGTTTTCGTATGCCACATCCAAAATAAAATGACGAACGTAATGGTCCTCCTTTTGTCATTTCGCCGTTTTACGTTCTTTCTCATTCTTTATCTATCTGCGAACACGTTTCTTGCCTCATTCTGTCATACTAACCATGACAGCGGAGTCCGAAGAAAAGAAAAGGGACGGGGACCATGCATGGGAAAGTTGCCAGTAGGATGGACGGATATTCAGGGGGATGATTGCGGTTGGACCGCTCCAACGTCCTCGCATGCTCGACCCAGAGCGGTTAGAGAAGTTGTGAACCACAGTTTCTGGCTTGACTCGCCTATATATATATATCTCTTTTCTCTCACGATGCTTTTCATCACATGTGTTGGCTGAATCTCTATGGAACACAGCGCATGGCGCTACAATGAAAGAATTTAAAAAAATATTCTTTTCAATCTCGAGTAAAGACGCTCGTTCGGCCTGCTGCGCTTTTACGAATTCAGAAGTTTGTGGTTTTTACGTATGGGGTGTTTCATGGTAACGAAATTATTTCCAAGGTAATTATTCAAAAGTAAAGCCGCACTGGGGCCTGACTACGATTTGTAGATATTACTTTTTAAAATCACGACGCAAACATTCAGCGAGACCTCTGTTCTCGTCGCGTTAGCAGGACTAGCTCCGCTTGCACTTGCAGAATAGAGGTTGCGCAATGCTTCGTCTATCTGCCATTTACAATTTTCAGTTTCGTATGAAAAAGAAATTATTATGATTCTGGATAAACTCCTCAAAAGCAACGAAATGGTACGAAATGGTTATAATGATGCCGTAGCGATTTTTGATGGTTTTTTTTTTCCTGATAGTTGTCAAATTAAAAAATCAAACAACCCATGGGTAGGAATCATACAATTCTCTTCCCACTGAATCCACTAATTACAGTGCTCCGTATATTATTATTTTCGTTCCGTGCACCGTTACCACCCTGATAAATTAAAAACTTTTTTCCACTGTAGCAGTTTATCGCAAAGGAAACTGTGAAATTCAATTTACGATTAGATTCAATGTGCTCAAAACTAGAAACAAAATGATGGCAATATTATTGAAACTAATTTACTGGTTGATTTGAAGACGGCTTTGATACATGGGCAGCGGTAAAAGCCGGTACTTTACCGTCGATAAATTTATTTTATAAACTTTTTATATATTCACATTATCGCAGACGCGGAAGTTGTAATAGGAAAGTGGCAATGTAGAAGGTGTTGAACCCTAGGCGATATGCGACGAAGCGACGACGCCACGGCAGCCACCCGGACTCTTAATTGAATTTCAGCACTTTAATTAAAATTGAACGAGGCCGCGAGCAGGTTCTACCGAAAATTAACGCTGAGCGAGCCTTAATGATTCAAATACGCTGTGTATATAGAAAAGAGTATGCGGTTGCAAGAGAAAGAGGGGTTGTTGAGAAGAGAGCGAGAGAGAGAGAGAGAGAGGCAGTGAGAGGAGGGGGGGGGGGGGGGGGGGGGGAGGGGGGCAGGGGGGGGGGGGGGGGGGGGGGACGTAGGTCAAAACAAACGAGAGGGAAAGTTCTGTCGCGTCACGATTTTCCACGTTCGATCAATCTCGTCTGTATAGGAAGGATATATAGAGCGAGGTCGCTTGACCGAAGTGCTACACGTGAACAAATACAAGTGCTGTGTTGGCCATGGACGAAACAGGAGTTTAAAAAGTGTGATTCTACCACTCGGAACACTGGACACGTTGCAAGCCGTTTAAATATTGGTCAGCAGTGTCTATTTGCATTCAATTTAAGTTTTCCAGGCATTATCGCATTTGAACGAACGCGATGGTCACGTGAACGGCACACTTTTATCATCCCAAGCACGCGCGCGCACATATATGCGTTATCCATTTGTAGCCGCGTATGTTATTTATAACAAGAATGACGAAGAGATAGGGTTCACATATTTAAAGATTTAAACCAAACGAAATGAGGTTTTACGTGGCTGTTGCTATAGATCAATCAATGGAAAGCTTAAATGTAACTCATCATCTCTCTATGCCAAATAAAAACAGTGGATAATTCGTGAAACTGCATTCATAGCAAGTTGATGATTTCCAAAAGCTTGTATGTCATTGGCACAAAACCAACTTATTTCTGCTTTTGATTCTATCAAAATTCTACCAAATTTATTTTACCGAAAATTTCTTTACAACTCAACCCTGGTGGAATTTCATTAGCACTTTTACAGTGTCCAAGAACCTGATGCGGCAAAAGAATAATTAAATTATTATGAAAAATTGTAAAGTTCAGGAATTGATAATAACATTGAAAATATTTCGAGTTGCGTTACAACGATGTAAATTCTAGTTTCCATTCCGTTTCAAGGCTGCTTCACAACAAGATTGATTAATCTAACTATTTTCAAGAAATTTTCATCGAAAATATGGACGTACACGATTTCTAATTACGCGCCCGCGTTACAGTAGGTATGACTGCAATTTACAAGTGCAGAATGGGACATAGTGTGTAGATGGATTATCGGGTAGGGCCGAGAGTCGATATACACGTGGAATCGCTGGCATACGTCGACATATAATCGATAGTGAATTAGTACAGAGGATAGGTCACATGTACAGTTGTATTACTGGGGATAACCACGAATTTTCATGGGTCCCTCGCGTGTAACACGCGCGTACTTTCCATCAACGGTCATGTACAACGTGTCTGATAATAATTCAAATTGGCCATGGGATCTTCGTCTCTCGACGGACCCTTCCGTTCGCTTCAACTCGTTCTCGTTCTCTCCGTATTCATATCTCTTTCTCTCTCGTCTCGATCTCCGACGTCGAAGCACAGAGTCATTTCGCGACCCCTTCTCAATGAGAGCAAAGCCCTCGGCTAGCTGTCACGTATAGCTCCTGACGTTCCGTTATTCCTGGTGTGCGCTGCTCTCAACAATCGCATACCAATTGGTGGTGACGTCACCAACTGGCCAACTATGTCCGAACAGTCTAACGCGCCCTTAGTGAGACTTCTCCACCTCACCCCTTTGCTCTTTAGAGTCGAGGACGACCAAAATCTGATGGAACGTATCTGAGCATCGTTTGAATCCGAATTGGAGATACGAGAGTGCTATACACTTGGGAAATATAGTCACAACTTGTATCTACGTTTGTAGGTATGTGTAAACAAATGAATCCTGTAATCTATGTGCTTTGAACTATAAAGTTGGAACGCTTAAACGTTTGAACGTGTGTGTGCACTATAAACGTTTTCTCCTCAACCAAGTAATTGAGAATAAATTTCGAGAAAAATCGATGAAGTAATCGAGGATTTTGATATTTTTGCTAACGATTTGAACTTCATTAAGAAATTGTTCGAGTTAGTTTATAATTATTGCGTCAATCTTTTTTCGTTTCTCTAGAAACATCCGATCAATTGATTTTTATTACTGTGTTTCTTCATCGTAAAACAAAATGTTCAAGATTCTACAAAATTTCCGAGCCATCCAGTCCAAACTTTCTGCTCAGATAAAATGTTACATTTAGATTGAGTGCGCAATAAGAAAGAACACAAAAAAAAGCCAGCACACTAGAAAGTTCCGAATTGTTTTCTCAAAATGTTCCCTCGCCATTCGCATAAACTTTCTTTTCCAGTATGCCACGAGATTGAAAAGCTTTCGATGGAAAAAAAAACTTTGGCAAACAGCAGAAAATTACTAGGAAGAAATGCGCAAATTTTCCATTTTCCACGATAGTGTTTTCGTTTCTGTAACGACAAAACTTCGCATTCGACATTGAAAGGAAATTTCATTGAATGAAAAAAAGAATATGCGTAAAAATTGGCAAAACAAAATGCCTTACGAAATATCATAAATGTAACAATTCCAATAAAGTTTGTGAATTTATTTCGACCTGTAGTTGAAAATGGTACGAGCTAAAACAGTCAAATTTAAAGCCACAAACGAAGGCCGCTTTTTGCAAAGTCTATCAACGTTGTTTAGTAAATTTGCAAATTTGTCAAGCGCCCCTTTTACCTAACCGCTTTGCTCCGGAATTCCCTGTATATGGAAAGACACGTGTTCGCATGCTACGTGTGCTATGAGTTTACGAGTACCTGACAGCTAGTAGAGAGAGAATGAGGGAGAAAGGGAGAGAGAGAGAGAGAGAGAGAAGGAGTAAGGAAGATGAATAGAAGGGGAGGAGGGAAGGTAACGCGAGGATCCGTACGTTGGTGCATGATTGTCCATTACACTCCTCTGGTGGCTCATCCGCCGAGCGTCGTTGATCACTGCGTCACTGCTCGCGGAACGATCTCCATACCACGCCAACTGTGTAATTCGAAGCGTCGAATCAACCAAACCCCCATTCCAAACTCCTCTCAATTCTCCCTTCCGTCCTTCCGAGATATATCCCAAGGGTGCGTATATTCTATCGTCCTATATCTACTGGACGTTACGAATTAGTGCGCAGCGAATGGTACGTCTCTTCCGTATATATATATATATATATATATATACACATACATATGCAGAGATTCTCTCTGACTAAGCTCTCCTCTGGTCTGCGTTTTCGCTTATAATTTCGATAATTGCGCCACGCCTAACGACAGATTGTTCATCAACGAAGTTCGACCCTCACGCTATCACGTTTTCCCGAGGAGAACGACGAGAGGCGAGGATAAGCGTTATCGTCTTTTGGCAAAAGGACCTTTCAGTGCTCGGGCAATAATCAAGATTGCGATCATTTCGAGAATTGGGCTTTCTCTGTATGAATCGAGCCAGATAAGAGTTGCTGCTATAAATTTGTTTCTTTTATTACACAATAACTTTCTTTTGTTTTTTTTTTCACTACAATAGAAAAAGCCTTTTTTTAACTCTTGTATAGACTTCAAATGCTAATCATTTACACAAATCAGTGTATTTTCATGTATAGAAACCATATACGTATGACAGTTCTACCAATACTTCGTACATTCAATTTGATTAAATTCTCAAAGTGTGACTCTGAAAATGCCAGAATTAAGCGCCAATTTTGTGCTTCAAGAAATCCTTCGACTGTCTGGATTTCGATGATAGAAAGCTATACGTAGGCGATGAAGAAAAAAGCTCGCTGAAGAGATGTCGCTTGAGAGGGTCGAAATGCGAGAGGGATGATATGAATTACAGAACCGTGAGTGAAGTACTGGCAAGCAAGGCGCGTCACTTTTTTGATCCAATCGACCTCCACCAACGCCTACATGCACCAACACACACGCGTAGCCCTCTTTACAAATATGTCCGGGGTTGATCGTGGTGCCAGCAGCGGGGATTCTCTCTTTTGGCTCGTGACCGCTCGTGCCACAAGTCTCACTCACGTCGTTCGTGTAATCGAACGTCGTCTCGAGTTTTCTCGGTCTTCGCACTTTTTCCATCGATCCCACAAAGCTCGTCTTTCTCACTCTCTTTTCCTGTTCAACTTTTTTTCCCTTCTCTAACCAATTCGTCGCTTTCTTTTTTTCCTTCTCTCTCTCTCTCTCTCTCTCTCTCTCTCTCTCTCTCTCTCTCTCTCTCTC